>JAQPZY010001592.1:575000-662500 GCA_029931535.1 Margaritifera margaritifera
GCTGCATTTACGTATGTCATATCGAAGTTAAACAAGGTTGTCCGAATGTCGTGGATTAGAGGTGGTTGTATCTTGTGTACAAGGTGGGAGTAAATCAATTAAGTACACATGGCATTGCTTCATGATAATTTTATCAAAGATGCAGACATTCGTTTTATCACATCTTTCCAGGAGAGTAGACCAGCAATAAAAAAATACTTCTCCGCTACTTCTTAAAAAGTATTTGAGTCGTAAATATAACAATTTTCACACATTGTTCTAAATGTTTAAGTAAATATAACAATTTTCACACACTTTGTTCTAAATGTTTTTAGTAAATATAACAATTTTCACACACAATGTTCTAAATGTTTAAGTAAATATAACAATTTTCACACACATTGTTCTAAATGTTTTTAGTAAATATAACAATTTTCACACACAATGTTCTAAATGTTTAAGTAAATATAACAATTTTCACACACAATGTTCTAAATGTTTAAGTAAATATAACAATTTTCACACACTTTGTTCTAAATGTTTTTAGTAAATATAACAATTTTCACACACAATGTTCTAAATGTTTTTAGTAAATATAACAATTTTCACACACTTTGTTCTAAATGTTTAAGTAAATATAACAATTTTCACACACAATGTTCTAAATGTTTTTAGTAAATATAACAATTTTCACACACAATGTTCTAAATGTTTAAGTAAATATAACAATTTTCACACACAATGTTCTAAATGTTTAAGTAAATATAACAATTTTCACACACTTTGTTCTAAATGTTTTTAGTAAATATAACAATTTTCACACACAATGTTCTAAATGTTTTTAGTAAATATAACAATTTTCACACACTTTGTTCTAAATGTTTAAGTAAATATAACAATTTTCACACACATTGTTCTAAATGTTTAAGTAAATATAACAATTTTCACACACTTTGTTCTAAATGTTTAAGTAAATATAACAATTTTCACACACATTGTTCTAAATGTTTAAGTAAATATAACAATTTTTACACACTTTGTTCTAAATGTTTAAGTAAATATAACAATTTTCACACACATTGTTCTAAATGTTTAAGTAAATATAACAATTTTCACACACATTGTTCTAAATGTTTTTAGTAAATATAACAATTTTCACACACAATGTTCTAAATGTTTAAGTAAATATAACAATTTTCACACACTTTGTTCTAAATGTTTAAGTAAATATAACAATTTTCACACACATTGTTCTAAATGTTTAAGTAAATATAACAATTTTCACACACATTGTTCTAAATGTTTAAGTAAATATAACAATTTTTACACACTTTGTTCTAAATGTTTAAGTAAATATAACAATTTTCACACACATTGTTCTAAATGTTTAAGTAAATATAACAATTTTTACACACTTTGTTCTAAATGTTTAAGTAAATATAACAATTTTCACACACATTGTTCTAAATGTTTAAGTAAATATAACAATTTTTACACACTTTGTTCTAAATGTTTAAGTAAATATAACAATTTTCACACACATTGTTCTAAATGTTTAAGTAAATATAACAATTTGTACACACATTGTTCTAAATGTTTAAGTAAATATAACAATTTTTACACACATTGTTCTAAATGTTTAAGTAAATATAACAATTTTCACACACTTTGTTCTAAATGTTTAAGTAAATATAACAATTTTTACACACATTGTTCTAAATGTTTAAGTAAATATAACAATTTTTACACACATTGTTCTAAATGTTTAAGTAAATATAACAATTTTTACACACATTGTTCTAAATGTTTAAGTAAATATAACAATTTTCACACACATTGTTCTAAATGTTTAAGTAAATATAACAATTTTTACACACATTGTTCTAAATGTTTAAGTAAATATAACAATTTTTACACACATTGTTCTAAATGTTTAAGTAAATATAACAATTTTTACACACATTGTTCTAAATGTTTAAGTAAATATAACAATTTTTACACACATTGTTCTAAATGTTTAAGTAAATATAACAATTTTCACACACATTGTTCTAAATGTTTAAGTAAATATAACAATTTTCACACACATTGTTCTAAATGTTTAAGTAAATATAACAATTTTCAAACACATTGTTCTAAATGTTTAAGTTGCTTAAAAAATGTCAGTAGATCCCCAATTTCTGGACATTATACAGGAATGCATGAATTTGATATAGTTACATCTATGCATTTATTGTTGCAGCAAATAAGACTTTAGAGTATAAATTATCAAAGAAATGAAGTCTTTGCGAGTCAAAACATTCTTTTGTTGTCAATTATTACAAACGGACTCAAACATTTATAGTGAATAAAAACGACCTTTACTTTTTGGTACATGATATATATATTTTTTTATCTGTTATGTATTTCAACTATTTATCCTACACTGTATTTAAATTTTGGGCACATAAGTTTCTTTTAATTTGTGTTGGATAAAAAGCATGAGGCTATATTAATAGAGAGGTATTCACATATTCACATCACATAGTGATGTGATTCCATATAAATCGTGACACTGAAGGATTTTCCATCATATTATCTCTCTCTCTCTCTCTCTCTCTCTCTCTCTCTCTCTCTCTCTCTCTCTCTCTCTCTCTCTCTCTCTCTGCCATGCACACATCACCAAAAAATGATGCTACAAAGCTGGTGGTATATGCATTAGTGCGAATCAGACATAACCGCATGTCGACCCAGTAATTAATTCTCATCTAAGTACACAGTCCATCTGGATTCAATTTACATAAATCAAGATATATAGAAGTTGTTATAGAGAATTACAAATATACACCAAACAGAGCGGAAAGTGATATCCATGGATTCTTGACGAATGCCTATACCATCAGCTTTGTAGCATCATTTTGTGGTGATGTGTGCATGGTCGAGATGGTATAGGGTTTGGTGCTTACAGGCAAGGCAATGGGTGCCGTAACCCGCAGATCCGGGTTCGAATCTTCGTAGAGTACGAATTAAAATTATCTAAACTGTATGATAATATTACTTATTCGTATTTAGAAATTCTGTTAATGTTATCAAACATTCTCCTGTAGAATCCAGAGATAGCACTTTCCGCTCTTTTTGGTGTATATTTGTAAATATATATATATATATATATATATATATATATATATATATATATATATATATATATATATATATATATATATATATATATATATATATATATACACACACGTGGTAGTGGACGCAATCTGTAGCCGTTTTCTCATTGAAAAATATTTTCATTTATGACTTTTAAAAGTCTCTCACATATGCGTGTTTGTGTATATATATATATATATATATATATATATATATCCAATACATAGATGTCAAAGTGGAAGATCAGGACTTTTATTTTTCTATATGCCTTTCTGTGCATGAAAAAGGTAGATAACAAAAAGTGTTAACTCAATATTTGTTTAAATAACAGATGAATCTTTTCAATTCTATTCGTTATTACATTACCACAGGGATTCATTTTTTACAGGGTAACATCTTGATGTACATTTTGTTATAAATATAGTCGTATCGCTATCAGAAAACGGAGACTCTTAAACAGAAAAACCGCCCACCAAAACTCAGTTTCGAAGACGGTCAGTTCAAATATAATCGAGAGACGCTTTACCAAAGATTACAAAATATGATGAAATCACAGAAACTTAAAGGATTAGCATTGGGCAATAGTATTTGAAAGATTATGATCAGAATGATTATCTTGAGTTATGCAGGTAATAAGAATACTTGATCATGACCAGTCAGATTACAAGAGCAGTAAAAAGACGCATGGTCTACACTACTTTACCCTGTCTGTGTGATACTTGTTGAATCATATTGTATACTTTGCAGATGAGGGCGCCATGCTTTATTTACCTGAATTTGTATATGCAATAGATTAAACAAAATTGTCTATGGGGAGTCTAGTCAAGAGCAAATAGGACATATACTTAACAGGAAATGACTGTTCCCCATCAAAAGAGTATGCAATTCTTTGTGGCTGAATGCTTTTTCATTTCTTTGAAAACTGTAGGTCAGTCTATCTCGTTTCCAATTGTTCCGGTAAACAGTGATCTATGTTTCCTTCAGTCGGAGACACAGAGAAGTCTAGTTGGTGAGTTTGCTGTTGTATCGTGAGAGAAACTGTCATGGATTCTCCCCAAATATTACCAGATCGTTACTAAAGGTAGCCAGACTAAAGTATATACCCCTGTAAATGTGCGGCGTGATTTAAATCTACAGATAACCAGATGATAAGATACAATTTGATTAACCCTAATAATTTCTTTTGCCGTTCATTATTGCTTAGCGTTTAAAATTAAACTTTTAAATCTTTATTAAGCAGGCGGACTTTGATGCTTACAACAGAAGTTTTAGTTTTGAATCGGCGTGGACGTAAGCAATGGGAACATCCTCGGCCATTTCTGTCAATTCAAGTAAGAGACCTGGGCATTCGGACCACCTCGGCTATTTCTGCGAGATAAGAATATGCCTCATAGATTCGATGTATAATCCGTGGGATTAGCCTCGAAGTTGCGAATGGAAACCTCAGATGTAATTCGCCGCCATTGAGAACTGTATTCAGAACTACTTTTGTTCACATGGCGCAATATGGCGGCGGAAGAAGACAAAGTCACAATTTAAACATTGTCAGCCTTTTCTGTTGCAACATATGTGGTGCACTCCACTGCAGGCGAATCACCAAAACCCATCAAATGTATGTATATTCCTGCAACTATATCCGAGGTTATTTATCTACTTAACGGAAATTAGGAAGTAAGACCGGAAGTTCAGACTGGTTCAAAGTCTCGTTTTAAGATATGGTTTGAACTCTAAAATATCCGTAAACCGGTTTATATTTCCGCCATTTCAGTACCAATTTAACTCTAAAAGTTATGTTAAAAAGTTGAAGTTCGTCAAGAAGGGCAATGTAAAAGATCTGTGAGTAAATCCCTATGGGTCATAAGGCGCTAATTATTTCTCAAAGGATGGTCATATTTATTTATGAATGTCATATCTTGTATTAATCGAATTCCATAAGTAAGCTGCACAATTATATGGGCAGAAACTTTAGGGGTCTTCAGAATAAGTATGAACACATTAAGTAAACATAGCAAGGTTTATATGACGAATACAATCAAGACAGGGGTTTCTCTCGATCATATCATGCACGAGTAAAAAAAATATGTCTTTTCGAAAGATAAGTTTTGACTGCGCATAGACTAAAATCATCAAATCAAACTAAACTTATTCAAAACGTAAAGAATACGCAATAGATCCCCAATACATGAGTTGGACTCAGATATTAAGGACTTTAATTTAAGATATTAAAGCAGATTTCTTCAAAGTCAATATAAGTGAGACGAATAACATCACGCATTTAAAATAGAATTAACAATTAATCAGCAGTTAAAATTTCTTGAACATATTTATCATGAAATTATTTAAGGCTATACAATTATGTATTATTATTGTTGTTGTTATTATTATTACTATTATTATTATTATTATTATTATTATTATTATTATTATTATTATTATTATTATTATTAATAATAATAATAATAATAATATATGTGTCTATATTTTTGTTTCGAGCAAGCTTTGTCCACATAATGAGAGCAAGTTGTTTACAACAAAGAAACATAATTCAAATTCTAATAAATGTCACGCAAATATAAATTCTAATAAATGTCATGGAAATATAAATTCTAATCAGTAAAAAAAGTAATAGTCATCATTGTACTTTTTGGAGCGTACGTACTTATTTTTTTTACGTGATACTTCTTGACACAGTTATTTGGTGCATGCATAATACTGAATTCATGTAAACATTATATTAGGGAGAGTACAAACATAGACTGTCTACTTGCCACGTCCAGTGAAAGTCCATTGATAAGGTGTGACTTTGAAACTGAAGATGAATGAGATATTATACGTATTTTTATATGCACACACGCGCAGATATCTCTCTCTGTCTCTGTCTGTCTGTCTATCGTTCTCTCTCTCTCTCTCTCTCTCTCTCTCTCTCTCTCTCTCTCTCTATATATATATATATATATATATATATATACATATATATCTGTGTGTGTGTGTGTGTGTGTGTGACTCTTGCTATTCTCACCCCGACACAAAATAGACATGTATTTTACACATTTTGATACTCTTTTTCTTCTGTTTCTTTTTTCACCATTTAACTCTTTTGTTTTGTGCATATTTACTGTAAATACTTTTGGGTTTTTCTCAGATTTTTTGCTACGTGTTTGTTTCGTCTCTGTATGTTATTTCTCACCTGACGAAGATCTTAATTAACTTTAAACATTGGGAAACTGTTTAATAACTGCTCCGTTCCCAATCTCTCTCTCTCTCTCTCTCTCTCTCTCTCTCTCTCTCTCTCTCTCTCTCTCTCTCTCTCTCTCTCTCTCTCTCTATATATATATATATATATATATATATATATATATATATATATATAAAATATAATAGAATAGAATAGAATAGAATATAATAGAATATAATATAATAGAATATAATAGAATAGAATAGAATAGAATAGAATATAATAGAATATAATATAATAGAATAGAATAGAATAGAATAAAATATAATATAATATAATAGAATAGAATAGAATACAATATAATAAAGTATAATATAATAGAATATTGAGCATTTATATTAATAAATAAGGAACAATATCAGACTTAAATTTGCGTTGTGATCCTCACTCCTGTACCTTTCATGTACAGAAGTCAATTTTACACAATCCTCACTCCTGTACCTTTCATGTACAGAAGTCAATTTTACACAATCCTCACTCCTGTACCTTTCATGTACAGAAGTCAATTTTACACAATCCTCACTCCTGTACCTTTCATGTACAGAAGTCAATTTTACACACCTTCTTTTCGTGCATCTTTTGTCAGTTTATTATCACATGTATTGTCTCTTATGGAAAATATTTTGAATATTGCAATGCAACATTTGAGTGTTATCATTCAATTTGCCAATTTTCCTACTTTTCCACCACATCTTTGACAATTAATTGTATTTGCCTAACACGTAGAGGGCCATATATTTCTTGACACGTAGAGGGCCATATATTGCCTATCACGTAGAGGGCCATATATTGCCTATCACGTAGAGGGCCATATATTGCCTATCACGTAGAGGACCATATATTGCCTAACACGTAGAGGGCCATATATTGCCTATCACGTAGAGGACCATATATTGCCTAACACGTAGAGGGCCATATATTGCCTAACACGTAGAGGGCCATATATTGCCTATCACGTAGAGGGCCATATATTGCTTATAACGTAGAGGGTCATATATTGCCTAATACGTAGAGGGCCATATATTACTTTTAAAAAATACCCTAATATAACGTCTGGAACTAGCAACCATTTAATCTTAGAGAAAAGGCTTACAAAAAACATAAAACTTGAAAATTGAGCAAATGAGGAACACATAATCCCAAAGGGGCGAGAATGATCCAAATTGAAACGTCACTAAAATTGTCTTAACATTCCGCGATATAAATACAATACGAAGAGTGCATAAGGAAAAGTGGTCATGAAGAATCCATTATATAACTTTCATGTTAATTGGTGAGAAGTCCAAACTCAAATCTCATGCACTTTAATGCAAGGACATTTATTAAAAAGCACGTGTAAGTGAATGCTTTTCGGTGGCTAATTCATGTATTTGTGAATAAGTTTGCAATAATAGGTTGCTGAGACTTATAAAGTAAATAGAAAAATAGACAAATTCAGAATTACAGGTTCCTGGAAAGATAACTAAGTAACATAGGAATCAACATAATTTTCTTAATATTAGTTTGGATCTGTATTTTATTTCTCAGAATTTGGCATTTTCCTACTTTTAAATATTCTGTAATTTAATGCACTGAATCAGATTTAAAAAAAAAATGAAAAAAAATGGTTGATGAAATATTAAGAAACAGCTCATTTGCAAATTATTTTCTTTGAATTTTTTATTGCACGGTTTTTGTATTGTTTTATTCATTTGCAGAATATTCTGTCGTTTCATAATCTATCATTATGTTAAAAACCAAATCGTACTGGAAGCTCCATTGTGGTTTTCTTCTTCTTCTTCTTGGTTTAAGTTGTTTTCTGTATATTTCATGTCAGAGAAAATACTTAACGTTTGAGTTATTCTGGTGAAGGACACAAATATTCAATTTTTATATCTTTCTTACACCCAAAATAATCATTTGTATAAAATCGTATATATATATATATATATATATATATATATATATATATATATATATATATATATATATATATATATATATAAATCAGCTGCGAAACAATTTCACATTAATACGAATATAACGAAAAGTTTATATCACAGTGTATCTTAGGTTTCAGGTTTTGCTGAAACTGTCCATGACTGTCCATGGATGAAAAACTAAATGGCATTACAGCATTCGTTTTATATTTGGAACTAAATTCAGGTGGAACAAGTGTTAACGGCAGGCCCCCTGATGGGGAGAGGAGGGCGGGGGAGAACGGGGGGGGGGGGCAATTGTCCAGGGGCTCGGCGATTTCTAGGGGTTCACCGTCAACTCAGTTATAAAAAATAAATTAATCTTTGCAGTAAATATTAAAATTTGTTCCTTGTAAGAGTCTAAGTTATGGCAGATTACTACAGGTTTTAGATGCAAAACTGCACACAGGTTTTTATATACAAAAAAATTAAACTAGTTTTGAGGCCCATGACTGCTCTGCCCATGGGCCCGAAATTTCTGTCAGCGGACCTGGTTAACGGTACTTTAAAATTCTTTGTTAAATCGTGAAGAAGAACTGTTTTTGTTAAGGAACCTTATTCTCAATGGAAAATTGTAAAATTGCTGAGAATATCTCCTCATTATATCATTCGTTTACTGAATAGTTAATTTTTAGATAGTAACGTTTATCATTCACGTATCATACGTATGATTTACGTTATCATTAACGTTAACTGTATCTGCCATAGTAAGTAAAGATGATGATGGAAGAAACGGAAAAAAGTGAAATACAAATAGAAAACAATTGTAAAAAAAGATGGAGTACAAAACTGTGAAACTTAAATTACTTATAATGTCTAAAAGATGGTTACTGATAGATGTTGACCTATCACATGAAGACTAATTCTCTTCTTGATTTTTACCTTTAAACTGTAAGAGCGAGATGGCGATGAAACTAGTTAGTCAAATCACCGTTAATCTATGTTGCAATACATATCTCTATTTCATTCCAGTAATGATGAATATGATCTTTTCCTTGAATTACTCATGAAAACTAAAATAGTTATTTATAGTACTCGCTTATAAGACAAGTCCAACTTCAAACTGCACAGACCCAGATATGAAGTAGCATAATGCGCCGGTAGATCTGGGTCTATGCAGTTTGGTTAGGAGTAATCAGTTAAACAAACAACATAGACCCTGATCTGTCGGCGCATTATGTTACTTCAAATATGGGTCTGTGCAGTTTTAAGTTGGACTTGTCTTATAAGCGAGTACAGACGGCGATAGTGGTAATAGTACTATAAATAACTATTTTAGTTTTCATGAGTAAGTTTATGTTGTTTGCAGTTGGACTCGACTTATAAGCGAGTTCGCGCGGTATGTGATATTTATAGACCAAATTAAATTTAAGTTGTATCTAAAAAAATATTTAACCCTTAAAAGTCGAAGTTCTGATTGTTGAGAAATTACAATGCAGCATTGTGGATTTTCTTCTGTAAAATAAGAATATACATGCATCTATCATGTATAATATGTTTTGGAATATTGATCCGAAGGATAATTTACAAAGTGCGCAAAGCTGGTTAGAAATTATGTCATTAGAATCTGTCTAAACGAAAGGCAAATGTGATTGTAATACCATTTAAACAGCATATCCGGTAGCTAACTGTTAGAAAGGCAAATGTGATTGTAATACCATTTAAACAGCATATCCGGTAGCTAACTGTTAGAAAGGCAAATGTGATTGTAATACCATTTAAACAGCATATCCGGTAGCTAACTGTTAGAAAAGCAAATGTGATTGTAATACCATTTAAACAGCATATCCAGTAGCTAACTGTTAGACTTATTGAACTAAAAATTATCAATTTTGAAAAATCTGGGAATTGTTAAAATTTAATTTTAATATAATTTTCATAGCATGCTACACATGATAACAAATCTTTGTACATGCAGTAGTAAAACTGAAACTCTACAGTTATTTACTACCGTTTATTACTCCGTTATGGTTGTTAACTCTCCATTCATTCTCAATTACGCTAAACTTTTAAAATGACGGGAACGGTTTATCCTCTATTCCTTCTGTTTGATATTTAACTTTCTATTAAGCAGATAAAGTTAATAAAATTATTATAGTTCGCAATTTGTATATTTTTGTATTTGATTGTTTGATAAATGGCAAAACAGTGGATCTGCATCTTTTGATCTAAAAAATATTTTGTTTTGAGTGTATACATTGATTTTAAATGTTTATAATTGACAACGTATTTCCGTACAATTTTATATGTTATAATTGACAATACATTTCCTTACAATTTGACTGAACAATACTGGCGACGAATTTATCTTGTTAGCTTTGGTCGAAAGATCTCTTTCATGTGGTAGATAAAAGTATATCCTACTTATCTGTACGTGGAAATTGTGAAGAGGGAAAAGTTCTTATTGTTAAATTTTTTGAATTTGATAAGACAATGAACTCTCTGCCAGTGTACCAAGGATTTCATCCATCCAAAGTTGATAATTGCAGTTGTGTCGAATTTTTATGTAATTTTCACTTAATTTTGGGCTTTTTTCGCTGTTGTTATGTAACTGCAACATTTCTATATGTTGTGTAACTGCAACATTTCTATATGTTGTGTAACTGCAACATTTCTATATGTTGTGTAACTAACATTTCTATATGTTGTGTAACTGCAACATTTCTATATGTTGTGTAATCGCAACATTTCTATATGTTCTTTTAGAATATTATTAGTTTTTTAGAGAGTTGAGGCAAATTTCCATCCCCATTGGATACAAATTAAATTATGGACTGAAAGTATCTTGTCTCATACGTATTTCTATATATGATGGTACAGTCTTGGAATATGAACATAGAAAATTAGTCGTTTTTCGAAAGATTAGTAAATGATTGTTCCTTGAGGAGATTACATATTCAGTTTCACATTTCTTTAAAAAAAAGTTTCCTTGATTAGAGATTTTATTTCAAGGTCAAGAGTAATGTCTGGTCTTGGAGACGTTTCATGTGATGGAAGAATGATGACATCAATATACGGATACCAATCTTCAAAATTAACATCAATGGTCTTCTTTGATTGACATGAAAACATATGAGTGATATGGATCTTTATGCGATGTTTTAATTCTTTTTGACAGTTGTTGAGGTACATTTGTGTCCGACATATTTTCTTTTACTGAGATGGGCATACATTTTTAGGAACATTGAAAATTTTGAGTTCTCAGTGTCATGAATTATGACAAAGATGTGGAATAATTTTTTGTTTGTATATACCATATAACATGTTGAGTAGATAGCTGGAGAAATACAGAGGAATGTAAAAAGCAGTGCGAAGTACACAAAATAATTTCTCAGTCACTCTTGCGATTTCCGATAAGAACATATTGCGACCAGCGTTAAACATTTTGCGAGTTATTGCTAATTAATGACAACAAGGCTGTAATGTGCCCGAGGATATATAATATTGCATTGATGCAAAAATATACAAATTGGAATTTTGGTGGGAATGTAGCTGTAATACATATGTGTATATATATATATATATATATATATATATATATATATATATATATATATATATATATCTACAAGAGATATTTTAGTAATGTTAGGTTGTACTGCATTTTCTCTGATTTTCTACTTGAATTCGTTATTTTATTCATGACTGAAACTCGGATGAAACTGAAAGCGAAAGGTGATAAAAAGAAAATAATTTGTTTAGTACTTTACGGAATTTAAAGAATAAATGGTTGACTGTGTTCACTTTTCCAGAAAATACTGTGAGCCTTCTGCATTATGAACACATATAAAAAAGCCTGTAAAATATGAAGTTAGGAAACCTACCTTGATTTTGTTTACTTTCTTCCACCATTTTAAGTGAAGACTATCTTTGAAAGATAACAACATTAACATCAACAGCAACAATATAATAATGATAATAATAATAATAATAATAATAATAATAAGAAGAAGAAGAAGAAGAAGAAGAATGATGATGATGATGACATTATTATTATTATTATTATTATTATTATTATTATTATTATTATTATTATTGTATTTTTTAGTTTCTAGTCTTGTTGTGATAAGTCTCGCGCGCATGCTAACCATTTGTTATGATATAAAACTAAAAGGATACAAACTTCTAAGTGGACAAAATATGAATGAATAGTAATCCAAGATAGTGTCTGTACACCGTGGCAAAGGTTGGGCTGTGTTTCCATAGACGTTCAAAGAGCATCTTGTTCACGAAATAAAGCATATGTTGGGCCGTGATGTGATAGGTGGAAGACATTCCTCCTGCGATAGGGTGCTTGAATTTTTAAAGTCACTGTCTTGATAAATGAGTGCTGCCTGTCAAACCACATTATAATGTTTTGCTCTGTTTTGACATATGACCGTCAGAAAAACTCCGGCGTGCTAACTCAGCCCTCCCCGACTTCCTGAGGACGGAGATTCGTTTACACTGTCGCTTTTTGTCAAGATGATGTTTACTTCCACTTCAAGGAGAAAAGACTACCATCTGTACTCGCTGATAAGGCCAGACCAACTGCAAACTGCACAGACCCAGATCAGCCGTCGCATAATGTGCCGGCAGATCTGGATCTATGCAGTTTACTAGGAGTATATAGTAGAACTAAGAACATAGACCCTGATCTGTCGGCGTATTATGCGACGGCAAATCAAGGTATATGCTGTTTGAGGTTGTACTCAACGTATAAGCGAGTATCGACGGTTGTTAGAGGGGAACAATACATGCCGATGCCATTAGTGTAAAACTGACATCAAAACTCATTAAAAATTTTCTGCATAAATTTTGAAAATACGAGTCCATTGTAAATAATTTAATTTGACTTATCCCGTTTCACAAGACAGAAAAATTATACATTGAATTAGACACGTTTTGATTTCTAAAACATGTCATGGAATCTAATGAACAATTTTATGTTTTTATGAACATATTTTGAATATAATACAAAAGTGTTTTGTTAGGGTCAATGGAGTGTTTGGTTAGAAAATAATATGATTTAGTATTAATAAGTAAAAACACATTATCACATCAATGTAGACAACATTAATCAGAGATGCAATACGTAACATTATATGATTTACAGATTTAAATAATGAAATTCAACGGTTTCAACGCCTATCAATCAAATCATGTTGAAATAAATCACTAATATTACTAATTTTGAATATCTATTTCGAGTACAGCAAATAGCATGAAATGCACTGAGCCTTTATTTTGCAAATCAACACTATATACAAATAAACTAGTGTTTACTTAAATGATCTAGGTGACTTAAACACTTCTGAGGGTTCGTAAAAAGGTTGCTAATTAAGTTTTTCAAATTGAAACCTGTCGAGACCTCGTTCTCATTATGCGTAATTGTATGAAAGGGTGAATACCATAGTCATTGCGAAATGTTCACAGTCTAACTTCAAGTCAGATTTCTTTTTATGAAACAACGTTACAACGTTGAATTATTATGATTATTATTATTATTATTATTATTATTATTATTATTATTATTATTATTATTATTATTATTGCTGAGAAAAACTAAAGTCTTTATTTAAAAGATATTTTTCAAAATATTCGCGTACACAAATCAGGCATTTTTTAATTTTTTTTTTTTAATTCAAGTCCTTGAAGACATGTTAATTTTTTTTTACCTGGCTGTTTTATCAAAATGTAATTTACTCTGTCGTCCAGCGTTTCATGTCATGTTTAGTCTGCAGAAGATTTACTTTCCCGCTTGTGCCCCGGACATTTACTAGTGTTTATCTAGGAGGAGTAACTGCGTGTAGTACCAGCCATTAACATGACATATGAGGAGAACTGACGATCCTTGGGTTGACGTCTGTGCAGGATAGAACTGCGCTCGACAACAAGCTGATACCCCATTAGTTCCTTAAATTTGTCTTCCTATGTGGTCTAGCGCAGATCATAATCGGTTGCATATTTATGTGTAAAGTTCTATCTGTGAATTAGTAGCAGTTTAAAATAACCGTGTAGAAAATGGACGGACGATCTGGGGGTTAACGTAAATCGAAGGCTAAATCGCATACATTGGGTGATCTACGTCTTACTACTTCGTGCCTGGATGAAGGTAATTGAAATGTACAAACTGTTGTAATTGGGTGAATTTGAAAGGTAACATTGTAGCGTGAATGTATGGATGAATTTTTCAAACTGAGACCAACGGTGATAGACACTGAGTGTCAGGAGTGTACTGGGTAAGCAACTCGGCCTTGGACTTATCTGCCGGGACAGGCCCGGGCTTTTGCTTATACCAGTAAAACACCGGTAAAAACGGATTTTTTTGACGGCCCACCGGCCCACCGATGCGGCGGTCTGCATGGACAGGCCCGGGGTTTTGCTCACACCAGTAAAACACCGGTAAAAACGGATTTTTTTGCGGCGGCCCACAGGGATTTGTCCCTGTATGCCCAATGGCCAGTACACCACTGCTGAGTGTTAAACTATACATTTTTCATACTCAGTTGCAAGAGATTAAAACAACAACAACAACAACAAAAACCCTATTTTCTCAACCCATCAGAGGTTTTTACTTTATTGGACTTAAATAGAACTTGATATACAGATATCCGTATATTTAGTTTTTTTTTTTACCCCCCCCCCCTCCCATTTTCCAGTCTTTCTAGTTTTGCGTCTTTCTGTCCATCTGTACACAAATCTATTCGAATATTATTCTCTCTGTCTGTTAATTGTGTAAATGTAAACATTGAATTAGATAACATTGATCACACGAAAATAACTGTATTAGATTGTTATCACTTTTCCAGGACATCGTTCACACAACGTATGTAAATCCGTACTTAACCCACATTTAAGTAAATATTTTGCACGACGTGTACGTACGTTACAAGTAGTGTCAGTTACTATCAAAGGTTTCAAGACTGGTGTAACAGTATGAAAGAGCGATTTGAACATATTCACCCAACCACGTTCTCGTTATCGAGCTACCTTTCTGTACATGGGATACATGAGTTACAAGTCACTCGAAGAGAATTGTTTGCGAAAGTGTCGCTTCACGGTGACATTTCCTTTCGCGAATATAATATTTTGTCCGAGATCTCCTTTTATGCTAATATTCACGCTGTCAAAATACGAGTTACTGACAGGAAAAGAATGTGGATTAACAAATTATCGGTGTACGTGATAGGTGTTTCCTTTGTCTTCAGTAGCACTGATCGCTAAATCCACGTTAAAGGCAATCACTCTCAACACTACCACGACGTTGAATACACAAACACCAAGTTCTGTCCTTCGTTCAGTTGGACGGGGAATCGAAAATACTCGAGAAATCTGTTATTGTTGTTGTTCATGATGTCTTTTGCTAGACTGAGGACTGTGTTACCACCCAGAACACCAACCAAGCTTGCAGAAAATTTAATGGACACCATTTTGCCGTTGACAAAATCCATGCATAGTCTATGAGATGGTGTTTTGTTGTAGATATTCACACAGTGACATTTGTTGGCGCTGTTGCTTATGTTCTACACGTTCAGTTTGGCATTTGCAGCCGATGAAGTTTTTTTTCTTTCTTTTTTCTCCCCTTAAAGCCAGGATAGTTTCTGTCCAAGTGTTCTTGTATTTGTTCGTCTAGCATTTCTACGACAAAATGCGTTTGATCGTCGTTGATATTCAAGACCTGAGTGGATGAATGGTTTATTCCAAAGTTACGTTCCAGTGGACTTCTTGGTCTAGTCGTATCGACTAATGTAATTTCGAACAACTCAGTTTGTTGGTGGAAAACACATCCATAGAACTGTCTCCCGGCAAAGTAAAATAAAATTGATTCTTCATAGTTCGATCGTTCTCGTCTCAGAGCATTCGCCTGATTTCAAGGACTACTTTCCAAATGTTTCAATGTTTTCCTGTGACTTTTGTTGTTGTTGTGGTGGTGGTGTTAGTTGTGGCTGGAGTGGTCGTGCTACCGTTGCTGCTACTGTCGGTATATTTCAATGATGGATTGGTCGATTGGGAAGAAGATAGCAAATACAACTTCTGAGTAAAATTGTCCACAATTGCTAATCACCTAGCTGCAAACTCGTTTCCGATAGCAGCTCAAATCACACAATAGAGAAAATGACAATTTGATTTTTCGAGATGCATTCTCCACACCACACCCACACACCCAACCTTTTTTTTATATTTTTTTTGTTTGTTTCTGAGGCTTCTGTAGTGTTGATACCGGTGAGGATAACACGAGATATAACGGCGTGTTCACGAATATTTCTTTTTTGTATATTCGATGAGTTGAGAAGCTGCGATCCAAGAATCGAAACTAGACGGATAATCTTCAAACGTACTTTCATTTCCTTGATGCGACGTTTTCCCACTTAACGCGTTTTGGCTAAGGATGCTTTCAATATCGTAGGTGTCGTCGTTGTTTTTTGTTTGTTTGTTTGTTTGTTGTTTTTTTTGTGTTTTCTTTTTTGGTCTCCACTTTGTAACTTGGGCAAGTGAAACATTTCTTTTAAAACTTATCCGTTCATATCTTCCAAACTATAAACAGCCGGGTGACGTCCAAGGACTTGTCCCGTTACTCTATGATTATTATGTCCTCCGGTTGGGTAAATATTCTTTGTCAAAAGTACGATTCGTTTTTCCGATGCAAACCCAATCTCTCGTTTTCAACACCAGAGTATGAAGATCACGATGACGATGACTGCTGCCGTGTGGTCCACTGTTTTGTTCTTCTCGGATTTTGCAGTGATTGCAAATAATCGATCAAACACTTCAGTTCGTTTTGGGTTGTGACTTTTTCTGGCGCACGTACGATAGTACGACTATTTGATGGCTTTACCAAGATGGGGTACGACATCAATGTATTTGAGCGTGTGTTGATGTGTAAAATATTCCCACGTAAGTACTTTTAATGTTCTTCGTAAATGTTCGACGACACTCGCTTTACATTCAGGATTTTCGGTCATGAAAAATGAATGTCTTTTTTTCAAATCGTTTTGAAATTGGTGATTGAGAACTTCGCTGCCTTTGTTAGTTTGCCATCGCAGAGGATGTTGATCACTTTGTTTCAACATCATTTTCAGAGCTCACACTATGTCGAAATCCATTTTGGATGTCAACGGTACAACCTAAGCATAATTTGAAAACACATCGATCACACAAAACAAATACTTGTAACCTTGATTGTACGAAGGCAAGTGGGAACGATCACCCAAACTACTTTGCCATTGATGACAGATCCATGCTACCGTCGTCTGATTTCTGGGAAATTTGCGTCGAATAGGTTTTGTGTAACGTTACGTCGATTGTACTTGCAACCATCGTCGTTTGAATGTGTGCAGGATCGTAGTAAATGCTAGCCAAAAGTGTGTCCATTCCTAATAAGTTAACCAATTTTTGACGGTATTGGGTTGTTGTGATAGAGCTGGTTGTTTTTGTTCCGATGTGTTGGTCCACCAAATATCTTTTGTCGTCGGCCCTGGAGCACGCTACGGTTCTTACAGTTATAACATAAAGGTTCCTGAATGACCTGGTTGCAAGCCAGATGTCCGACACAAAAGTTAGGAATGTGAATGGCGATATTTTGTGAACAAAGTTAAAAAAGATACAATATACACGATAGTTTCATTTCTTAGTCTTCTTGTGGTTGTCCAAATCTTTGTCTTGTTAGTTTTTGATGTATAGCTGAATACAACACTGATGATTGAAATCGACGACGTGATGACAAATGGGACATCGTTTCTGTCCAGGAGAATAATGGAAGATTTTGAATTGGTACGAGCATTCTGCTCACCTTTTAGACACAGTTTCCAGTATTCACAAGCACATTTCTTCTGTTGGAATTGTTTTATATTTTGTTAGTCATAACATGTTTGACTCACATGTGGAACACGGAATCATTCATTTCCCTTCAGGAGCACAAGGACTCGACGGTCAACACTGACGACATCTCTCTGCACAATGTAAATGTTGCTCTTAATTGATGAAGTCTATATGATATTTTTCGCAATTGTCTGCGTATCCGAGGAATCCTTTGTATTAGTAATAGCATAAAAATGATTTTGGTGATCATCGTCGTGGATATATTGTCCGTCGGAAACATTAGGTCTTCTAAAGAAAAGATCTCCACGTATGGCATGGAATACATTTCCTGCATCTCATGGGGTCCACACAGTCTCTTTTGAAATCCTTGGTTGTTCGAAAACTTTTTGTGCTTCTCTTCGTTGTTTGGAAAAGTGTGATTTTCTCACACACAGTCGCCTCCATTCTCGTGTATCTGTTTTCTCTGCATGAGCAATAGTTACCACGATAACTTGAGCTAAATACATACCGTGAATTCACTATTTTTCGTGGCGTACCAAATTTCGGGGATTTCGTGGCTGCTATAAACCCCAAAATTAAAGACCCACCAAACAATCTTTAATGTATGGAAGCAATAGGACCCATTCCACAATCCATGAATGTAATTTCAAAGAAAATGTCCTTTTTCTCAAAACAACGAAAATTGATACCCACTGAAATAAATGAATTCACAATATTATTGTTGTCTTGACGATACTTTGGTTTTGGTGGTCGGGATTTGATTTATAGATAAGACTTTGCATCGTCGTCGTCCACTGCCCGAAGGAAGTGAAACGTGAGTCATATAAACAGTTGCTTTTCCATTGTTGATGTCACACTCGTCATTGGATTATTGTACGTGTTGAAGTTTTTGTCGATGATCTTGGAAAGTATTAATTTATAAGGTTTGCTAGTGTACGGTGGACACAGAACTTATATACCACACTGTAAGCGTTTATCGATGCGGCAATATGTAGCACACAGTCGACAACGAACTTGCCTAACCGAACTGCAATTGTTTATCGATGTGGAATTATGTAGCGCACATTCAACAACTAATTTCTGTAATTAGTCGTGCCTTTGTCCGTCCCTCATCCTATTTGTCCACCCCTATTAAAACCTCCAAAAAGAATTATACTGACCCTAATGTTTAAGTTTCACATAGGGCTATACCAGTGTGTTTTGTATTTGTTTGTATGTACTAGTGTGTCTTTTGTCTTTGTGTGTGTTCAGAACAAAGCTTAATTATCCCCTTTCCTTCCCTTTGCAATGTGCGATTGTATGTGCGTGAATGTACTAGTCAACAGACCCTAACCGTACAAAGGAATAGGCGTTAGTCAGTCACAATGGATGTTGCTCAGTCAGGGCGAGTCTTTGTCTGTCCTTAGGTTTGCCTGACCCACTCTGTTTAAGTTTCATAACCCTAGAGTATCAGTCATGTTAAATTCCCATAAAGCCCATAGTGTCATACGTGATGTTATATTCCCATAGTGTCACCCGTAATGCTAAATTTACACAGGGCCCCATAGTGTCACCCGTAATGCTAAATTTACACAGGGCCCCATAGTGGTCCATCGTATTAAATTTCCATGCTTGTTATAGTGTCCCACATTGTTAAAGTTCCATATCAGTGCCATAGTGTTCTCCAATATTAATCTTCCATACGGTACCGTAGTGGCCTAAAAGCTAATGTTAAAGTCCTTTGATAGCCACAGGGACTTACCCTCATGTTAAATTCTTACAACCGCCATAATGATCCATCCGTATGTTAAATTCCCATAGATGGCCATAGTGGCTCGTAAGGTTAAATTCTCATACATCCCCATATAAAATCTGCATAAATCCCCATAAAACATCGACCTGCTTCAACATGGATTTCCATCCATCCCGCACAGCCCCCTATAACTACTATAGCCACCAAATGACCTATTCATGTTGCTGTACCGTAAAACACCAAACCCAAATCAAATATATTTGCTTGGTATACATTTTTTTATGAAAGCGCACTAAAATCTGCAATGATTTTGCACTGTTCCATACTACATTATGACACCTTGAAACAAACACGAACGTGTCATCCCTTTTTTGTTATTTTACTACAAAAAGGCACAACGCCACTCACACTAAATGAAAGTGAAGAGAGATTTCATGTAAATTGTTCCGATGATATGCATTTTAACTGACACACACACGGGTTACGTAAACATATCTTACGATCCACTTAGAGATGCTTTCATCAAACGTAACTTGTATAAGCACGATCACTTACGTATGCGTAAGTGGCTACAGGAACTTGTAAGTTATATACGTATGCGTAAGTGGCTACAGGAACTTGTAAGTTACATACGTTTTGTGAAATGAACGCCAGAGCCACAAACATGTGGTTTAATTTATTCCATAACGATATCAGGTGCAAAGTCATCTGAGTGAAAAGGAGGACGCAATTTACGCATGAATTTAGTAGATTAAAATATGTATTGTTGTAAATGTATTCTTTGATAGCTTGTCATTCTTTATAATTACATCAACAGCAGTGTTAACAGGCAATCAAAGAGTTTGGCCGCCATGTAAGTGCTCACCTGACCAATTCTGAAATATCAGATACTCGATTCATTTTTCTTGTTGTAAGTGCACAATGGCTGAATTGGTTTCTAGATAAAACAATTCGGGCGATCTGAATCGCATAATTTATTATATATTTGATAGTGAGATATTGAAATATATCAGCGGGAGAAAAATTATATCGCCACAGAGGTGATACCACTTTTAACGACACAGTGGCAATATCACGTATGGAACTACTTTCTTTTTCCATTTAGGAAGTATATCTGCCCTTATGTATGTTATTCAGACCCATATTTCCATATTGAGGCCTATTTCATTTTTTCTTCTTCTTTTCCATCTCTCTATCTCCTCCCTTCCTCTCTTTTTACACATGAATCATGAAAGTTATCAGTGAATAAACGTACATGACCTGTTACTATTCGATATTCTGTGTCATCCAAGTCTGTTGGATCGTTCTGTCATGTTTCTACAGCTAGCCCCACCCCAGCAATGCTGACTGTATCAAGCCGCGCAAGAAATGTGTTAAGGAAAAAACACATCGTTTCATTTTCGAACGAAAACAGTCATTAATTAGGCAAAATACACTATTTGAAGCATTATATGTACAACCTAAATTTGCAAAAGTCGCTGTCCTAAAATTATTGTAAAATTTCTGAACTTCTTTTTATCTATGTAGTAATCCAGCCGTTAATCGCACTAACACAGAATCAAGAAACAAATCCATGGAAATCGAAGATTTTTGCCTTAAAAAATATAAAAATCCATGTAAATCGAAGGTTTTTTCCTTAAAAATATATAATAAAAAGAAAATCAACGTTGTTTTAATAGATATAAGAAAATATTTCACTCATGAAACATTTTGACAAAATAATGTTGCCACTTCGCTCGTGAAATATTTCTTTATATCTACTCAAAAAACGTAGATATCCTCTATGTATCTGTTTTTAATGACCTTTTGCATATTCTACTTTCTGCTACGCCATAAATACATATAATTTATCCGTACTGCAGTAAAATGGCTTTTTCCTTGTTAAACATTGACGGAACATTGGTTTTAATATATCTAAGTACGTCAAAAGCCTGATAATTTGTTTTTCAAAAATATCAAATCAAAACAAAATTAAAGTAAGAAACTACCTAACAATTGTCGGATATGACAGAGATTTACATCCGTCAGCTTTATCCAAGTCAGCCTTGATATCAGTCAGAGTGTACTTGATATCAGTCAGAGTGTACTTGTTATCAGTCAGAGTGTACTTGTTATCAGTCAGAGTGTACTTGATATCAGTCAGAGTGTACTTGATATCAGTCAGAGTGTACTTGATATCAGTCATAGTGTACTTGATATCAGTCAGAGTGTACTTGTTATCAGTCAGAGTGTACTTGATATCAGTCAGAGTGTACTTGATATCAGTCAGAGTGTACTTGATATCAGTCAGAGTGTACTGTTTGGACTCTAGGTCTTAAAAATATGTAACAGAAAGAAAGTGAAATCAACAACGTAAGTAAAATCAATAAGCAATTTATTTCCAGACATTTAAAGTGAAAATTTAAAAGACACTTACAATTTGTGAGTTACGTTCCAAGTAATCCTAAATGTCCTAATCACAAGTGCAAAATAATAGAATGTTCCGAATGAATTCCAATAGCCTTGAATTTCCTGATGTACGACAAAGATGCAATCCAAAATGTTTTTGAATGAGTTCACATAAATTCCAAAATCATGTATTAATCCAAAAGTCAATGAGTACTTTGGTATTTCCAATGAATATTGCAAATACATAATTCCTCTCAAATCATATCTGATTTCAACAACACAACTAAAATAGATTCATTATAGACTGATCTTTCAGAACCGGAATTCAAGAACAGGAATGAATTTGTTTATCAAAATCTGTATATAAACACACATGCCTACATGACCTATGTCACATCAGAATATGAGTAATAATAATGAGAAAATACTGGCTTACCTGACATATGTCATAAAAGTTTAATTGCGAAATGCCTATGAAAATACTGGCCTACCTGACAATTTACAAGCAATGGACAAAAGTTAAGTATGTATTTTCAAATAACCATACAACTTACAATCATAAACAAAAGTTAAGTATGTAAACATCATACATAACAGTACCCTAAGAGCAATAGGATTTTACAGCATGCTCTTTGCTCAGTAGCAGAATTGTTCTCTTTCTTCAACATTTTTAAGTCACTGCCATTTACCTATGTTAAGTCAGACGCATATATCTGCAACTGTCCGGAGTGACATACCTGTAGCTGCAGATCATTTTATAGAATGTTATTTTGCCTATCAATCGATGTTAAAGCAACTGACAGGTTCAAAGAAACAAAAATGTGTTAACAAAATATTCAGAACTTTTCAAATACTCATCGCAGATTTTGCATGCAAGGCTACATCATCCGGGCGATACTTTTTAACACATCTGGAAAAGAAATCGCATGTAATCTTCCATCGTCCGGACCAATTATTTCATCGTTTTAAAGATGGTGGCGACTCCATGGAAGATGACCCACGTTTTGGAAGACCGTTGCTTGCGATTGGTGAGCGGGAAGTGGCTGCTGTGAAGGGACGATTAATGAAGATGTTCGATACACATTGGAAAATAGTTCTATTATCACGGGCATTAATGCCTCAGCTGTTCAGAATGTATTGAAAATCATTTCAAGCTTAGAAAAGATTTGTGCAAGATGGGTCCCGCATTTGATGGCGACTGATCAAAAACGGGTTGCAATTGCCAAACAGCTACTTTCCAAATAGAAAAAGAGTGACCAGAGACGTTTGAATGCGATTGTGATGAAACATAGATTTACTGTTTGAACCTTACTGAAAAGAAAATAATAAAGTTTGCATCGGAGACAATGAGCAGAGACCACAAATTGTTCGATGTAGTCGGACTGTCAAGAGGGTTTAATGCGCATTATTTATGAATGCATAAGGTCCGGTAATTCAGATATATATGCCCGACTCTGCTAGTGTCACTGGACATTTGTATGCCTCCAAAGTGTTTCCAAAATTTGGGAAACGCTACTAAATCACTCGTCCTCGTACTGGTACCCGAGGTATCCATTAACGCCTTGACAACATACTGGTGCATAAATCCACCGTCGTGACAGACTTCCTACAGGAGCTCAGCATTCGAACTTTGCCACATCCTCCATATAGCCTTGATTTAGCTCCAGGTAATTTTTGGTTGGATCCCATGTGAACAAAATACCAAATAGTGAATACAAAATGACATTTAATAATTGGATAATTAGACTGAGAAAGTGTGTAGAGGTGCATGGGGAGTACTTTCCAATATCCTTTGTATTTGTAGCATTTTTATAGGTTACGTCCTACCGTTGTAGTGGTGGAACCTTCATGGGGCAAAAATCTGCCACTCTAAAACATCTTTAGGGAAGAATAGAGTTCCATCACGAAGTTAAGTAATAGAAAACTTAAAGGCTCAAATACAACCATAAGATATAGGCTATACAGCTAGACACAAATGGCAAGACAGTTCATGGTGCCCAAGCACGCATATATTATGGACACATATGAAAGGGAGAAATACCAGAAAGAAGGGCGCCACTTTGGGGCGGTCAGTGTAGGCAAAGAGTCACTTCAATGGGCCCAATTTTCCTTTTTACCTTGAGGATTCGGGGACGTAGACTAGCCTCGATGCGCCCTCTTGCATGTCGTAAGAGGCGACTAATTGAGTTAACCTGTTTGCTCATGTATGCATTATGTGATGGTGTTCCAGCTGAGAATGTCCTGGGATTTTTAAACGATTTCGGTTTAAACAGAAGAAAAAAATCGACTTTTTGTTTTAAGAGTTTGATCATTTTTCGCCTTTATCTTTGAATTGTATTCCTTTTGGGGATTTTGTGCAACATCTTTACCATTTATCTATTTTACTCATGGTGGATACTTTGGCAAGTTGTTTGACCTTGCCAATATTGTTAACTAGCTTTTGCTCGGCACTATGTAGCCAAGATTACGATCAAACATTTTATTGCCAAAAGTGAATAGAAATCTGAATGACATACGGATTGGAAACATATTAATGCCGAGATTCCGTTCATGTGCGATGTGCATGTAATCAATCTCTCTCTCTCTCTCTCTCTCTCTCTCTCTCTCTCTCTCTCTCTCTCTCTCTCTCTCTCTCTCTCTCCGTCTCTCTCTCTCTTTCTGTGTCTGGAAAGATTGATCGAAATCAATGTGTTTGAGTAAATGACTGGAAAGATTAATTGGGTTGTGAGATTAGAAATGGAACTGTTTTGAACGTTATGAAATTTGTGAGATTCTATTAGCAGAAATAAAAATGAGCCAAAACAAATCCTGGGTGGAAAACACAATTATTCATTACATGGAACTTCCATTTCTTTTTATTTTTCTTTGAGAAAATCATTTATTTGAATAAAAAAAGCAATATTTTTTAAATTTATTTTTAAGTTTCAAAAGAGTAGTGAGGCAAAAATAAACAATGAACCAATCGAACGCTATAAAAAAAAATATAAAAAAAATTCAGTATTAACCTACATTACCGAGATATAATAAAAACATATTAAAATATTAGTATTAAAATATCAGTCAATAGACACCAATACAAAATTGAACAACAAACAAATTGGAAAACACTTTTGAGTCACAGTATTTGTTTATGCTAGAGCAACTTTCTACAATGCGTTTTTTTATGACAGACATAAAAATATGGCCTTGACAGAGAGGGCTTGAATATGATTCACTAAAAATAAGAGCGATGCTACAAAATAGTACTACTACTACTACTACTAATACTAATAGTACTACTACTACTAATACTAATAGTGCTACTACTACTACTAATGCTAATAACTCTACTACTACGAATAGTACTACTACAACTACTACTACGAATAGTACTACTACTACGAATAGTACTACTACAACTACTACTACTAAGATATGAAGAGACATTACAGATATCTGTGTACTAGAACAAACATGTTTTTGACGTAAATTTAGAAATTGTTCTGTGAATATCAAGATTAGATTATTCAATCTTATTGTTGCACAATGTACTGTGCTCCTCTGTGGACAAACTTTAGTGAATGTATGAAAAGAAAACTAGTTATTGGCTATAATAATTGTCTTCGTTTACTACTAAGCCTTCCAAGATGGAATTATGCCTCTACCATGTTTGTAAACTATAATGTATTTAGTTTTGAAGAACTAATGAGAAAGTATGTGTTTTCAATGATGACACGAATATCTAATAGTAAGAATTGTATCTTGAAATCTTTGTGGAACTATGATATTCATTTAAGTTCTCAGATCATAGATAGATGGAACAAATTACTATTTAAATGCCTTACAAAATTTTATTCCTAACAATGACAGACACATTCTGTAGTTGTAGATGGGTCTGTATATTTGTACATAAGACATATATGAACTTTTATGTCTTAAAATACTTCTATATTTTATATTTTATATTTTAATTTAGATGTATGGACCCTGTAGTCTGAAATAAAGAATTCTTATCTTACTACTATTAATAATATAGATAATAGTACCACTATTACTAATACTAATAGTACAACTACTATTACTAGTAACACAAATAGTACTACTACTACTAATACTAATAGTACTACTACTACTAATAGTACTACTACTACTTCTAATACAAATAGCACTACTACTACTACTAATACAGATAGTACTACTACTACTACTAATAGTACTACTACTTCTAATAATAATAGTACTACTACTACTTCTAATACTAATAGTACTGCTACTACTTCTAATAATAATCGTACTACCACTACTACTTCTAATACTAATAGTACTACTACTTCTAATACTAATAGTACTACTACTACTACTAATACAGATACTACTACTACTAATACTAATAGTACTATTGCTACTTCTAATACTAATAGTACTACTACTAATACTAATAGTACTACTACTACTTCTAATACAAATAGTACTACTACTACTAATACAGATAGTACTACTACTACTAATAGTACTACTACTTCTAATACTAATAGTACTACTACTACTAATACTAATAGTACTACTACTACTTCTAATACTAATCGTACTACCACTACTACTAATACAGAGAGTACCTCTACTACTAATACAGATAGTACTACTACTACTAATACAGATAATACTACTTATACTAATACTAATAGTACTACTACTACTTCTTATACAAATAGTACTATTACTACTACTTATACAGATAGTACTACTACTACTAATACTAATAGTACTACTACTTCTTACTACTACTACTACTACTAATACTAATAGTACTACTATTACTAATACTGATACTAATAATACTACTACAACTACCACTAATGGTACTACTAATAATACTAATAGCACTACTACTAATACTAATAGTACTACTACTACTACTAACACTACGATGCAGCTGTTGTGCAAGCAGGCGGTTGCCCAGAAGCTCGAACTTCCAAATTGTTTGTTTGCAGTAACTTGAACCCAAGATGGTATGAGTCCCAATGCATCGGAAACTTCAACATAGTTCGATGCCTAGCTATGCTACTTAACGACAGTAACAACACCATCATCATTGTCGTCGTCGTTGTCGTCGTAAATAACAACAATAATAATAACAATAACAATCCCATAATACTAATTTTAATAAAACTGAGAATCGACTAACTCTAAAAATGTGGAATTTCAAATTACATAAAGCTAAAAAGGAGAATACAGTCCTCGTTATAAAAAATTACAAGGTAAAGAAATAGCAAATTTGTAAAATAATTTTAAAACTGCAACATGTATATGTAATTCTTAATAATTCTGAAGAATGCACACAACAACTCAGAGAATAATTGAATAGTGGAGAAGTCCTACCTAGGGTAGAACTTCTCCACTATTCAGAGAAATCCTATTTAGATAGGACTTCTCAGAAAAGTCCTACCCAGGGTATGACCAGTGAATGAAAAATGATATGTATCAGAATGGATTTAAGAAGTTATCTTCATTAAAGTCGTATTGTTCCTGGTCATCATGAACAGAGTGAACAAATAAATAGTCAGAACCTTCATTGAGTCTATAACTAGACAAACAGCAAGTTGTAAAATAGAACCTGCTGAATAGGGAAAATTACCAGACATTGCATATTTCTTGCTTTCCTGACCGAAATGTAGAATTTTACTTTGAAGTAAACACGAGTTGTTCAGTGTGGATTATTATTATTTTTTATTGTTTTTAATCTTGTTTTCTTGGACCTGAGCAAATATTATTTTGCAATATTTTTCAATCCTTGAATCATTCGGCAACCATGTCTATATATCATTCAAAGATATCAGGACTGCTATGGCTATGGAACAGATGATTTGACAATCTCACTGGTAACCGCAAACCGAATTATATTTTATTTACATGTATACTTTGTCTAATAATAATAATAATAATAATAATAATAATAATAATAATATTACCTTTTATCTAGTGATGAAATATTTTTTGCATCCTGTCAATCCAACATCAGCACCAAAAACGTTTTGAGCTAAAGCTCGACTTAAATCACCCGCCAGTTTGACAATTCATTGATATTTTAATTCTATTTGAACAAATCATACTTAACAACTCTTTCACGATAGCAACGTACCATCGGCACATTTTAAAGGGAAAATATACGACAGAAAAAAATGTAGATATTTTTGTTAGATTTTAGATGGACGGAAGAAGGAAAGGAACTGACTACTGTAACCGATTACAATATTGGTAAAATACAAATATGTTTTCGGTAAATATTAACGCAAGGGACGAATGTTCTAACTATGTCTGACTCAAGCGGTAATTGGACAGTCAAATGATACAAACTTATCCTAATTCTCCTGCCTATGTTTTGCTCCTTGGTCAATACGGCAGACAACACTTGCGCATCTATCACAATATATTGACAAATCGGATGTACAATATCAGTCTGACAGAGTGTGGAGTAGTTTGCCTTTTCCAGAAATGTGTTTTGTCAAACTGAACAAACAGCCTCTCAGAGAGTCGCCTTGTGGCTGGTATTTAAATGGCAACTGCTCCTTAAATCCAAGCGAAAGTTACTTAGAGTGCTGAAATTGACTGTTAAGCGATACATCCAACTAATGTTTTATTAAGCTATCTCGACTGGTTCTTAAATAAACTATGTATGATATGATTTTGGCAAATTATGGACATAAAAATTAGCAATTCAGAAGATTCACCATGATTAGACAGAATCGAAATGGTATACAAACAAATTGTGATTACTTAGATTTTGATTGAGTATTCCAATTGAGCTGGTGTTTTTCCTTTTGAAAGACTTATGATAAATAGGAGGTATATCTTGCATTAAGATATCTAGAATGGAACTTCTCGTAGAGAATTTATTTGCACAATTTTGGTGCATTATAGACTTTCTCGGAAGAAAGCAAACACCTTACGTGAGCGCACTTTTTTTATTCTCCTTTTGAGTATAAAAATTCTAATGTTATATTTATATTTTATTTAATACAAATTTAGGAATGACATAGTTATTTTATGCGAAAACGATACGATATATATATATATATATATATATATATATATATATATATATATATATATATATATATATATATCTGTGTGTGTGTGTGTGTGTGTGTGTGTGCGTGTGTATGTAGTAAACCTTCCCCTTCCTACCACTCTCGAAGTGAGGCCACTCCCCAGTTGCAACGACTTGCTCTCAGTTTTGGTGTTAATTTGTCTATGTAATTTAATCTTCACGATTGCGACCAACCCAAATTCAGAACTGCAACCGACATTTTCAGACCCGATTGCCAAGAGCACTTTGCAATTACAGGCATAGAGCCGTTCCACAAACAGTGTGCATGAGCTTAAGTAACTGAGGTACAGAGGTCTATTGATATATTATAGTTTATCATTCATTACGTAGTGACATTTTTCAGCAAATACAATACAAGTTAAGGTAATTGGACCAGCTGTAAATAAGTTCGGGGATGTGTGTTTGAATAAAATAGAAAATGCCAAGAATCCCATATACCAGCAACATTATAGGTATAATGAAGTATGTCTTGAGTTTAAGTAAATATCTGTTCTCTCTATATATTTTTTGCCATTTTGTGTCTTTTTCTCTTTTTTTTTTCTTTGTTGTGTCAATTCCCTTCTGTACGTCTCTATGAGGGAATACATGAAAATAAATATTAAATTCCATGATGGTACGTTATTCCGCGAGTAGTTTGTATATTCAGAGTTTTAGAACACTTAACAATTTTAAATTTTTATTTGAAAAACATTTATGGACCACTCATATTTTTTGTAACAAAAATACCATCGAGTCCCTGAGCTGTAGTTTATATTAATGCTGCCTATACACTGATAAGCAGAACCAGACAATCATATTAAACCAGACAGTCATTCTTTTGTTTTCTGCTTTTTAAAGTTTGTATATGATTACGAGAACATTTCCAGGCCACTCATATTTTTATCGAGAAAAAATACCCTCGAGTCTCTGGACCAGTTATGTTTTTATATACAAAAATAACATTAGGTCAATGGGCCACTAATATTTTTATAAAGCAAAAATAATATCGAGTCCCTGAACCACACAGTAATTTCTTTATTGTTTATTGCGTGGAGCGTAACATCAATAAATTAGGCATCGCTGTGCAAATGTTCGTACGAGCCATCGTATTGCATCAGAATTTCTATAATACGAAAAAAAGTACCGAATATACTCGTTATAAGTTGAGTCCAACTGCAAACTGCACAGACCAGATCTGCCGTCGCATATTGCTCCAACAGATCTGGATCTATGCAGTTTGTTAGGAGGAATCAGTAGAACAAACAATTATGCTACGGCAGATCAGTGTCTATGTTGTTTGAAACAGGACTTAACTTTTACTCGAGTGTATACAGTGTGCTATTAACTTTTACTCGAGTATATACGGTATGCTATTGACTCGACTATATACGTTATGCTATTAAAAGTTAGAGCGCACGGACTAACAGTAACTAGGTTGTAGTTTAGGGACAATCATTTCAAAAAACCTTTTGACATTTAGCAATATCATGCGGTGAACCAGAAACCACAAAGATACAAGTTCGAGATAATTGTGTAACCCTTTCCAATCGCTTAAGATCAACGAGGAGATTTTTAAGGTGGCCCAAAAGTACCTAACTGCAACTAAGAAATTTGTTTAGTCACTACTAATGTCTTCACACTAAACTGTTACATCACTGGTTAATACCTATATACCACCTGAGCTGAAGTTAAAAGTACTTGACATACCCCCACCCCCGCCATAAACGCCAACGTCTTCATATCTTTTTCTCATTTTTCCCCTCATTTTTTTGGTCTTTCAAGCCTACAGTAACATGTTTCTGCTACAAATGCTTATAAGTTACTGTTTGATATTATTACAATACCGTATATGCAATTTTCTTTTAATATCTCATTAGCATTTTTAAACGTTTGTGATCCTATGCCTTCATTACTTCAACCACATTTTTAAAGTAAATATTATTGTTAATGAGGAGAGAGCTCGCAATAAGATTATGCCTGTTGCTCAGTCCTGTATATATATTGTTCGATTGTATGTACTTTCCATGATGACTTCCGCAAATAAATACTATTTTAATTAACAGTGATTCATGACGACCTTACATACCATTTTTGCATAGACTTTGCCAATGCACAATAAATGAAAACAAAATGATCACACTGAATTAATTCCACCATTGCCTTGTACACACTATACCACAACCTTACTATCATTCTATTAGCAATAAATGGAGCTGATAAAGTGCATATATACCACAACACAGACAGACAACATCGGAGCCTGAAGCCCAACATCAAATATGGTATGTTACTGTTTTAGTCTATATGAAGTTTCAGAGTGTTATTAAACTAGTTCTGTAACGGAAACGGAACAACCGCTGTATTAAAAACTGAGAAGTCAGCGAAACAAATCTTGGTCCCGGACAAAATATTTTCTATATAAAATGAGAACCATCTCAGTGTCTAAAATTGTTTTAGAGCACACGACCTTCTAAAAAACATTGTCCTAATTTTGCCTAGCATACAATAGTTATGATTCATAATGTATCAACTATTTTAAATTACAAAATATTATCTCAGCATAATCCTTTAATAGCAATATTTTATGTAAATATAGGACTTGTTCAGTTTGTACATATTTCCAAAATTTTTATAAAAGTCTAGCTAATGTTTGATTATTCTCTGAAATATTTTAAAATAAATGTTTCAATATTTTGAATTAACTTAGCTAAACCAAATATTTCCAATTCACAGTTAGTCTTTTCTCAGAAAAGAAATTATAAAGGAAATATAATTCTAAAGGAGAATGTACAATTTGTAAAAGAAAAAAGCATCTTTTTGAAACAGAGGTAAAATTAGAACGAATCTAATATCAAATTCTATTTGAAATGTTAAGTATTTAGAACGTTTAAAATTAAAATTTTGAAATACTATTGATCTCTGGAAACTTACAATGTACAGTAATATTCTTTATACATGAATCCTCATTTTTGAGAAAATAAATATTTATTATTTCTTATTACTTTTTAAATATTATCATCCCACACTTTGAACGATGTCAGTGTAATATGAGGATAAGAAAAGGTGGCCATTTTTGTTTAAGCCCACTACGTCTTTGATTTATGATTTGACGAGATTTTTCTGTTTTACTTATTTCGTTACTCACCGAAAGACAGTATTTATAACGACCTCGAGCGTACCTGCTGTGTAGCTTAATTTCTTATATATACAAAACAGGATACAATAATGATACGAAAAACCAACCAAAATAAATAGATGGCTGCTGTAAGTTTTGCAATAATTTTAATCGTGCTCGCCAATCATTTTAGTTCACACTCGTTGAATGTTGGTTAGATATTTCGAGGAATTACTTTTTTCACTGAGATAATTTGATAAACATTTGCAGGACGCAAGACCACTCGTTAAAACTTTTCTTCCCTTGCAAAACTTAAACACGTCTATAATAATTTGGATTTGTTTAATGTCTACATGAACTGAAGAAAATAAATATATAATTATATAGAAGAATCGTGAGGATATAATGTATATCTGTTTTTAAAAATTGGAATATGATTCATGAATTTGGTATTGCATTCAGGGTAAATTATTTTAATTGAAGAGATTTACATCAATTACTGTTTTTATATGTCTTTTCGCATTCTGTGGGGAAAAAACCCTCAAACAACTCACTATTAAATGCTGATCCACTCAACTAGATTTTCAGACATTATCTATGATGCTTGCAGATCTTTGTTATGTTTAAATTGCTGTGGTTATCATGTCCTGGGCTGAGTTAGTGTGTGTGTGTGTGTGTGTGTGTGTGTGTGTGTGAGAGAGAGAGAGAGAGAGAGAGAGAGAGAGAGAGAGAGAGAGAGAGAGAGAGAGAGAGAGAGAGAGAATGTATAGGTAAAATTCATAGCAGACGACAGGTGACGTAATCTCAGGCATACCCGGGTGGGTGCCACTCCGCCATGTTTAAGATATGCGAGTGGGAGGAAATCGATCTACGGAAATCCGCAGCCGGCTCTAATGGTCGACTGGCGACAGGGAACTAATTCTCTTTACATTATTTGTCGTCTGCTTTAATCATTCTTCACTGATTTGGTGTAACTTGGATAAATTTCGCAATACAGACGATCATAGGGGGATATTAATTCAATAGCATGAGCCACTTATTTGCTTTGTATTGGAAACACCTTGTTTCACGATAAGATATAACGAAGTTACAGTTTGGAGAATTTCTGGCCAGCTCGCCCGTCGCGAAGCTTAGAATTTAATCTATTTTGAAACTTTTTAAGAGCAGATGATTTATTCAGTAAAACTAAATACTTTAATTGGCGACAGGATAGCAGAAAAGCTGTGCTATAAACCTGGATAAAAGATAAAAGAAAGGTTCACTGTCAACATAAAAACTCTGGATTTGTTTTACACAAAACACCAATCGAAAGGTAAAAAGGTCTTTTGTAACAATAAATAGTATGATCCATTTAGCCATATAGAAGTGTGGAGGTTAAACATTTAGTCTATATCTTGTTCTAGTACCTGTGAGATTTGACAAACGTATGTTGGGTTAAAAGGTGTTAACATTACGGTATCTCAGACTATATTTGACTAATGCCTTGCTGACGTAATAACACCAATAATGATTGAGTATGATTATACAGTATTGATTTTTATCTTATAGGTGATATGGGAAATTCTAATTAGAGTATACTTCTTAAAACATGATTTGAAACATGATATTATCTTCAAACTGTTGCCTTGATCTTTAAAAGTCATTCTCACACATTATTGCAAATTTGTATAACATGTACTTAAGCCCTGTTTTCAAAAATATTAAACTAGGACAATGTGAGGCTCGTAATTTTGTTTTCTTACATCTGTAAAGATACGATGTTTTTCATGTTGAAAGTGTATATATATATATATATATATATATATATATATATATATATATATATATATATATATACACACACATCCCTCTTTCGCAAACAAGAGCATAATTTTTATAAATGTTAAAATGGAGCTAAAAGGCGTTATTTTGAACACAAGGAGTTAGTATGTGGACTAATTACGCGCTGTAATGGTACATTCGATTTCTCCTGATTTTTTAAAACTTTTCTTTTTCTTTTTCTTTTATTCTTAGTATTTGTTGCCTGTACACCCATCATATGATCTTCTTTACAAATAGTCAAATCAACTAGTTGTATGTAAAGGAGAATATAAGCAAATATTTATATATAAACATCCATATATGAATAGAACTTTTAATGTACGTAAAGAGAGAGAGAGAAAGACAGAGACAGACAGACAGACAGACAGAGAGGTAGTGTTAACTCTTTATGATATAAGCATATTATGAAGTAATACTTTTCCAATACGAAACTAATGGCTATTGTATTGATCACTTCGAACCAGGACACATTCAATTACCAGGAATCAAATCTGTCTTAGACACGTAATATTGTAATTAGCATAAGGTCATAAAATATATGTAAATACTTAACATAAATCATTGTGTGTAAGCATTTAAGATATACATATTCTCTATCAAGTGCTTAGCATATATATATATATATATATATATATATATATATATATATATATATATATATATATATACACACACAGACACATACACTATCAAATGCTACACCAATTCTGAAATATTTTAGACACACGTATTGTTGTAAACTAATTCATGTACTTTTATTGGGGGTGGGGTCAGTACACATTTGGTAAGTATAAGAGAAAACATTTTCTCCAAGGTAAAGAATTGGAAATGTAAAATGATCGCGCCATTTGTCACAGATAATAGGAAATGCTCTGTTATTAATCAAAATTTTGTACATGATTTAGCTTTCATTGGCATTTTTCACTATATGTAAAAGATGCACCAGAATCTAAGGATATCGTCATCCCTGCTAAGACCCAGTCTATTTTGGTAAGTTTTTATTGCTCTAATTACTCTCTCATATTCTAATTACTCATATTCTAATTACTCCTATTCTAATTACTCCCTCATATTCTAATTACTCCCTCATATTCTAATTCATATTCTAATTACTCCCTCATATTATAATTACTCACTCATATTCTAATTACTCATATTCTAATTACTCATATTCTAATTAATCATATTCTAATTACTCATATTCTAATTATTCATATTATAGCAACTCCCTCATATTCTAAAATAAATTTTGTTAACACCATAAATATGCATCAAACAATCCAATGTAATAAGCATTCATCTTCATGTAATAACAATCCAATGTAATAAATCATCCATCTTCATGTAATAACAATCCAATGTAATAAAACATTCATCTTCATGTAATAACAATCCAATGTAATAAAGCAGCCATATTTATGTAATAACAATCCAATGTAATAAAGCATCCATCTCCATGTAATAACAATCCAATGTAATAAAGCATCCATCTTCATGTGATAACAATCCAATGTAATAAAGGAGCCATCTCCATGTAATAACAATCTAATGTAATAAAACAGCCATCTTCATCTAGGAGATCTTGTATAAAATAAAGACCTGAATCCAACCAGTTTTTTTGCAATATATACTATTCTCCGACCCAAGATTTTGATTGTGCCAGAGCTGTTCGTGAAAAAAGCATAAACATGATTTTGTATTTAGTTCTTGTAAACATTTCATATAAGCTTAAAACGTTTGCTTTTCAAAGAGATTATCTCATTTTTGCCAATAATTATCTGGATACAGTTTTCATGAAATTTAGTGAAATTTGTCCGCTTTGGATAACAATTCACAATGTATACATTGCTACCATTCGTGTAAGAAAGAAATTTTCAGTGGAGTCATATCTAAGGTTTAGTTTTATTTCCCTTTTGACAAAATCAAAAACTGAAGGAGTCCATTTTTTATAATATTTTTTTTATTTTTTTTTTAAAGCCCGCGCCTGTGACGCATCGGTAATATGCTTCTTTATATTGCAAAATATTTGACAAAACCATCAGCACATAGTGATGGATTCTCTATGAAGGAATAATAGTGCGTCATACAGATAAATATTCCGTTAAAATTTCACTTTCTTTGACAACTGGATTAGGAATGCATACATTCTTTTCGAGCTAAGAAACTGGAAATGTCCACGTGCTAACAAACGATACCAAGTTTGTAGTTACTCCGTCTTGTTTGTGTGACTGGGTCTTATGACCTCTTTGATGAGCCTGTATCGCCGCTGAAACACAAGGATGGTCAATTCCTTTTCACCTGTGGTCTGCATACAAAGCAAAATTATCAAACAAATAAAGATATAAGGTGTCTTAGATGATAATCCAATTTGGCACACGGGAATCCAGCTAACCGGATATCAGTCAACTGGACATCAAAGCATCTGCTTCAAAGACTGTACTTTCTGAAAACTGGAGGATGTTAGGAACACAAAGCGGTCACATTCATTAGAAACGTTCAAATAGCCCTTGGACAAGTACTCTGAATTTCTTGTTATGATGTTGGACCGTACACGTTGTTTAAGGAATGTCAGTTCTATGCTAAAATATAATATCTCCCTTCGCCTTCTTCCTTGACCAGTAAACCGAGTGGTTAAGATGCTGGACCTGTATTGAGAACAGCGCGGGTTCGAGTACCACCATCAGATCAGCCCGTATCATCTACCGTGGTGCGTCTTAGGACAAGGTACTTTACTCCACTTGTCTGGGTACGATATAACCTTAAAAAATGTCGCAGTGCCGTAAAACGCCAAAACCAAACCTTCTTCGCCGATCTTCTCAGAGAACGTGATCAATGGTATACAGTCAAAATGCAAAAGATAGGAACAGCAAGTTACATAAACCTAAATATGTTTCTAAATATGACAATAATCAGCTTTCTTGAGGCACCGTATGAAGAATTCTTCCTCCGATATTATATTCAGTTACATTTATGATATTATATTTTAATAAATATCTTAATACTTATTTTTACGATAGTATGAGAGGTGTGCAATATTTCTTCCCTTTTACGGACTGATGACGTTCATGATGCATTGACTTCAATATTGGCGCTTTTTCAGTACTATATTATGAAAATTTGTTTTTCAATGAAGCTCTTATAATTTCAAAAAGCTAATGTCCTTACTTTAGAAAAAAAGTGTCAAAGTCAAAACAGTATCGACCAAAAAGAAGAAATCCATTTTTCTCAGTTTTGCTATATCACATGCTGACACTGAAAAATAAATGAATGGTATAAGATGCATGACTTTAAAAAAAGTTACAGTCAAGGTTGTGCTGAAGACAATCTCTTCTCGGTTACTAACTGTCTTAAAGGACCAGTTGTTAAAAGACCATGAAAGGCTCTGTATCAGAGTAACAAAGCCAACCATTGTTTCGATACCACATTTTGAGAGGATGTTGCCTTAAAAGTGGTTCATATCAATAATGATATTTGGAGAATATTTTGTGACAAATAGCAGTACTTTACTTTACATAAAGTATGTCAGTATTGGATAAATGACGTCAACTTGATGTTTTGTTGGCTGTGTTTTCTTGTTGTTTTTGTGCTTTTGGGTTGTTTTCTTTTCCTCCGCGGCTAAGAGATTGAGAAAGCTGAAAAACGAAATATGACATAAAGTAAATAAACATTGATAATGTAAGCAACTCTTTGGTCCTAAACATTTCGGAGAAAAAAAATATAATGAATTATAACCAAGGATAGAGATATAGAGTTTTTATACTGATGAGGGCTGGATTTATGAAAATATGATAAAATAATAAAATATACTATTATGTTCAGCATGTTCAGTCCTACAGTCAATAGTAAAACTCATGCTTACAAAATATGTTGACCCAAACAGCAATTTTCCCAATTTTCCAAATTATTCGCCACAGCCTCCGCAACGACTCGCCCGAGAAACGAATCACTGTTCACTTTTAAGCTGTACCTATTTATATTATTTCAATGCAGCAACACCTAACAGACTCGATTAGGTGCTTCATACTTCCAGAGATATGGCAATACAGACGAGGAAGGACAAGGAAGAAGAAGAATATGGAAAGTATGAAAAAGAAGAAGACGACAGAGTCGACATTACTAATTTTCTTGAATACTTGGGTAGTTAGAAAATGGACAATGCTGGAACTATCATTTAAAAAAATGTAAATCCTGTAACAGGATACGAGAATATTAAAAATCAAATAAAAAAATTAGACCACTCATGTTTGTGTGTACAAACATCTCGTGTATGGATACGACAACATTCTTGGACCACACACATTTCTGTGTACGACAACATTCTAGGATCACTCATGTGTTTGTGCATCACTTTTTTGTGTAAGGATATGACAAAATTTCTGGACCAATAACTTTTTTTTAAAAAAAAGAATCATTTAAAATTACTGAACTACATAGACTGAAATACAAGCAAATACAACGTCGTATGCTAAGAAGTATACTAGTCGAAGAGGAATTTCATTCAATTATAGCATGAAGTTGAAGTAAAGCAGTGTCAATGCTAGGATTTTGTTTTGGCTCCTTGCCAGAATAACCGGCGAGGAATTACAATCATAGGTGTAATGAATGACATATTAATTGTTTCAGGTTACAGCAAGGTAATTATTTCAGTAAATACACATTTTATCATAGACTCTGGCACAACGATTAGCATGACTGTAAATATATTTTAGATTCTAATGTAGTTGCAGATTTTATGAAAGAAATATTTTACTATAGACTGTGGTCTTAACCATAACAATACTGTAATATTGCTTTACATTCTATACTGCACCTTGTTAATAACAAGAAATGGTATTGAGGCAACTGGTCTGAAATTATACTAAAATAAATGCTAAAATTGTGGTTTTGAAAATACGCAAACTTGATTGATTTAAGACCACATAATAACACTATTATTGTGGTATTTAAATGTTGTCGTCCCTCCAGTAAAAGCCTTGAATTCTGCTATTATATAGGTAATTTCACAGTGTTAGTAAGCAAGGTCGGTGGTGCAGATATACAAGCGTTGTATTTCAAAGTAAGTAGTTTGCAGTTCGACCTTTGCCTTAGGATAACAAAAATGTCTATATATAAATTGGGAACGTCTGTTCTCTCTAGTCGATTAATTCATTCAAATATGACAGTGGATTGGGTCTGAGTCGAGTGAATATGACATGAAATCAATGCCAAGTGTATAACTTGACATTACTTGAAATTACAGAATATGAGAAACTATGGTGTACCTTAAATCTATCTAGAACATGTTCACTCTGCCGACAAGTCGAATTACTTCCGGAGCTCCTTGCGTTTCTTTCTACCTAGGAGCTCCACCTTGGGTTAAATTCTTCCTTGTCATTGAAGTCACTCAGCGACATCTCGGCTGATTTGACGTAACAAACCAAGGCGACAGCCCTCCCAATTCACTGTAAGAATGAGCGATGAATCATGTCCCTGGCGGCGGTCAGGTGCACAAAACTTCAAAGATGGCTTCCCCCTAGAGACTGATATACCTAATAGTTCAAATGTGATAAAGGTCAAATTTTAAATATTTAATTACACATGCAAAATAGTGAAACATGTATTAAAATAATTCTACTTAAATAAGTCAACCGGAATACATCTATAATAGACAAACCAATAGCAAAAATAGTTTTAAAAATATACAAGCGACTTTAATATATGTTCTAACAAGAAACGAATTCAGACATATGAATAAGCAAAATTTGAACAGAATCATAGCTAAAGACTTAGAGATTAATTTAAGAGAAATGTAAATCATTATATATTCTACGGCGGTTACAATCAAGATTTTGCATGAATTTTCCAAATTAATTGAACCGTATTTAAAGACAATCATCAGTAGAAAAAATTTGCCAATTCGTTCCTGTAAAAGATCAGTTAGACTTAACGATCAGACCTTGAAAACCACCCACCTTGATGGTAGGACAAGTTAAGCATGGAAATTACTACTACAAGACAAGGTTTTATAAATATATTGAATAGAGGTGAAATGGATAAGAACACTGAACGTTTAGTTTACACTTTACATACCAAATTTGGACAGAAAATAAGGAAAAGTACAAGATGGATGTTTGACAGGATTTAATATTTAACATCGCACTTAGATATCAACCGCTTAGGAGAAGCTCATAAATAGATTTGCCTGAACGGGATAAGAACAAGAAACCTTGTATAAACATCGAAATTAAAGACTGTTGGTGTTTATTTTAACTCTGGAATCTGTGTTTAATACACCAAGTAATTATGTACATATGCCATCAAAATGCAATTTAAGTACATACAGTCATGGGTTTATACAATACCAGGTAAATATTGAAGATATTGAAAAATACAAATTAAATTGACGTATCCCTATATGAATATGAACTATTAAGAGGGGTGATGGGGAGAAAGCGGTATGGAGAGAAAATACATCAATCTTGTTAAAAAACATTAGAGAGGAAAATACATGTTGACAGGTTAATTATATTTTAATATGGTGACTCTAATGACTACACAGATGGAAAGAACCATTACGTTGGAATAAAAGAGTTTTCAAATTGGTGTCGTCACAGGTAAACAGACATTAATCAAGAATTTTTTTGCAATAAATGCTTGAATTTTTGTAATACACCAGATTATTCATAACACAAAGGACTGAACTATCATCATCAATTAAGGTTCGGTTTCTTATCTATTGTGACTTTGAACGCATATTCATTCACATTCAGCGTGTAAAAGCGAAACTGAAACACAACGAAATAGCTGTGCTGAAGATGTGCTGAAGATGTGCTTCAGGCACATGGACATGGATTCTCTGACAGACGTGGAATAGTGCCAGAGGCAATGTGTACCTTTCGTGCAATGCCAAGGGAACGCAAGACAAGGCACTTTACTCCACTTGCCATGATCCATTAACTAGAAAAAACAGTGGTCCAACACATACTTAATTCAATCTAAATTACAAATATCCAATATAATACCATTGTTAGTTCATAACTTGTAAGGTTATGACAGTCATCTGTTAATTAAGACATTAGTGAAAAATGATATAGATGAAGACGTAAAAATCAAAACGAACAACTACAAGATTTATATTTCGATCAGCAAGGTTTTCATAATTGATCAGTTAGTGAAAGAAGAAAAGGAAATAACCGTCAAAAAGACAATTTAGGTTTGTAAATAGCTTTAGATTCATGGGACAATCTATATAATAGCTGGCGAAAATATGTGATGCAAAGTTCACATAAACACTGAAACATATTACAAATTGCAAAAGAAGCTGATTGATGATTACACGAGTACAAAACCAACAGTACCAAAATTGTTTTCTACATTGTAAAACAAGGATAAATACATCAATCACTAAAAAACGTAAAGCTTTACATACAATTGTGTTTAAAACTGAAACGATACACAAAGTTGTTTTCATTGAACATTGAACCGAATACAAGTTTGATACAAAAAAAACCAACAAATTATTGCGAGAAAGCTTTTTTATATTGATGAATAATAGTGCATTCGGTAAAAGATGAGGAATTTAAGGAAAAGAACAACAGTAAAAGTAAGTACCGATTTTTAAAAATGTTTGTTTTAGAAATGTCAGAAATATCTATCATTTGCCAACAGAACAATTATTGATGATAACCTTATAAAATAAAAAAGTAACAACTACACATGCAGCCAGAGAACCAGTCTACTGGTAGGGGAATAAGAAATAGAGTACTAAATATTTTGAGATGCACCCCTTGGCTGGTAGATGGATTTAATTTTCTTCCATTATACATTTGATAAACTTCAATCTATGTACTATTGTTGACAAAAAAATATTTACTTTTATTTTGATATCCTGTATTTAATTTTCTACTGACAAAATAGCATACGGACTCTTGGTGCGAGGTTATGTTTTTAGGTGCCGACCAGGGAGTCACCATATTTAGCAGCATAAGGATTCGAAACACCTGTTTTTTTTTTTTTTTGTTTTAAGACAGAAAAAACATCTCTAACTCTAATGAATGAAACCATGTGTTGTTTGTATGCCAATCTAATTCATACATTATTTGATATTTTAAAATTAAAACATTAAGTTCTATGGGAAATGAATTAGTGGTCCAATCTCGTTATTACCATAACACCTAAGATCATTGCGATGCTAGCCTACAGCCAATTCAAAACTTTTTATGAAACCTTATATTTCTTTGTCACACCTTTACAGTGTTTGATCTCTCTCACCAAATCATCTTTAATCTCGCTATTGTTTGGAACATGAAGTTAAGACCATTGTCTATAAGCAGTGTAGAATACACCAGTGAAGCAATGGATACTGTAGAATACACCGGTCAAGCAATGGATACTGTAGAATACACCGGTCAAGCAATGGATACTGTAGAATACACCAGTGAAGCAATGGATACTGTTTCACTCATTTATATATAGGAAAAAAAACCAGTTCATATTTTAGATTTTATTGACTGTAGAAATCTTGTGCTTTGCATGGCTATGCACATGTTTAGTCGTTTTTTTATTGTACTCTTGTATTTTTATTGCATTTTTTCGGATATTTTTCTGTAGCTTGCTTTTCAAAATAGAAACTATATTTAGTATGGAAGTACTCATTTATTGTATAGATGGTATACTATTTATTGAGTAAAAATTTTGTCATGTAAAAGTCCATTTGCTATAAGCTAGTCAATTGTGAACTGGCTAAAAAATAACATAGAATGATTAACATTACAACTTCTTTAATATCCTTGAATGTGGAAAAATTGTAAACCTCAGTAAATTATATCAAAAGGATGCCGAAGACAACAGTAAGAGCAGATTTTAATGTTACATTGTAACTTGCGTTGATGGCGTGTTTCGTTTCAATCGATATTTGTATACAGGTATATACCATATATTGCCCAAAAAAACTTAAATCTTTTTGGCAATGTATATTTGACTTTATCTTTCTTGGTAAAGTGTTAACAATTTAGTTCCATAAAAATGCATTGTGCTATTACGTAGTCGATTGTGAACTGACTAAGTGAAAAAGGAATAATTAGTTTTATAACTTCTTCGAAATCCGTATTTGATTGTGGGCTATTGGACATCTTAAACAAGGTCTTTAAAATCATCATGTATGCAAATGTGAGATCAGGTCTAAGTGCTGCATGGTAAACAAAGTTGATGATGTTTTTGTTTCGCTCGACATAGCTATGCTATTTATTACTTGAAACATTAGAACATTTCTGGTATTGGGTTGCATCTAGAGATATGCTTGTCATGTTGTTTTCAGTGCTGTTGCTTTTCATGATATACAATGACTTGTTTTTGTAAAGCCTTTGGTGTCTCATACTTTTTGTTTATATATGCGAGCTCTTGTTGTTCAGCTCTTGGTTTTTATCATTCTTGTAAACGTTTTCCAAGTTGCCCACCAAGTTTAACTCTACAAGGGTCTTTTGGTTTCTGTTAAATTACCATTCCAGGTTCTTTGTTAAGCTTATTTTCCTTTTCATTTTGGTCTTTGTAATCTTCCATTTAGCTTACAAAGAAATTGTTTTGAAAGTTAAATCAAGATGGCTTATTCTGTTGTAGAAGTTTAAAATTGTTGCAGATCAAACTAACTTGTTTCATATCCATGATATTGTTATTTGATTTGAATGAATCATTATCGGGTAATGATATTATACATTCAGACATTAGTCTTCGCATCTGGAAATAAACATCAAATATATATATATATATATATATATATATATATATATATATATATATATATATATATATATATATACATATATATATATACATATATATATATATATATATATATATATATATATACTGATTTTATTAATTTCTTGTTCATTTTTGTCCATTAAATGCGAGTAGAAAGTACCACAACTAGATATTGTCATCCATTCTCCTGTTCAGTTGATTCTGTCAACATGTAATGTCAAAGCTGTATCTTTTCAAAGAGTTATAATTACCAAATTTTACAATGTAGTTATCAGAACTGTTTAAGGCTTGTATGTGAAACATTTAGTTTCAGTATAGTAAATTGTTATCACGCTCAATGTGTTTGCTACATCAGGATTAGGATTAGCAGTAAACTGAGCTGCAGAACAAGCATAAGGTTATGTACTTGTTAGTTTTGAAATTGATAGTCCATTAAAAAAAATACCATGAAATTAGCTCTTCTGGTGCAAATACATTTAGCATCTATTTATTGGTTTCCCACAAACACCTGTAATTTTTTTGCTCTCTAATCTCTTCATATCCTTTAGTGCGATACCATTTTAATCTGGTTTCTTTTGCACAATATTTGCACCTTAGGTATTTAGTATTTCGTTTTCCATTTCCTCTATCAGTCTTTCTTGGATACATTTGTAACATTTTACAACTGGTTATATCTCCCATACACTTTGCTTTAGGCACGACTTGACTTAGTCTAAAACATGCAATGTTTATGGTACCATTTATTTCTGTAATTGAATTTCACTTACCACTAAATGTCTAATGAAAGTTCTGATTTAATTTAGCTTGGTGTTTTACGGTATTGCAGCACAAATAGGTTATTTAGTGGGGAGGCTCTTGGAGTAGTGCCTTGCCCAAGGACACACTACGGTAGCAGTGATCTGATGGTAGAATTTGAACCCGCACCATTTTCGTCGCGAGTTCGGCACGCTAACCCCTTTACCACAGCGGCTCCTGGTTTCATTAGTCGCCTTTATGACATGCAGGAGGGCGCATCGGGCTATTCTACATTTTAAAGCCTACGTGGAGTTAAAAAGTCTGAAAAAAAAATTGAAGCTTCAAAATCTTTCTATCTACGGTCCGTGAAAGGTATATTATATTTTTTTGCTTCATCAATGGTGTGTCAAATCTCGTTCCATATCAACCTTTTTTTTTCTTTTTGTTTAATTTTGAGACAAGTCTTTGTAATTGAAGGTTTTACAACCGTTTATTTTGTTCAAAATATCAATGGCCAGCTTGTAATCTTTAACACTGTATTTGTTTTCAGTTTCTTTGTAGGTGCAATTGAAATCAATTTCATATTTTTCAATGTTGCCTCGTTCAATTTCTTCTGAGATGTCATTTATTACCCTGCTATATATTGTGCATATTGTGGTCTCCTTATCACGTTTTTCATGCTTACTGGTCATGTTTTGAGATTTATTTTCTTTTTCCCCTCTGATATTTCACATACCAGGCATGTTTTAATGCCTTCATTTTCTTTTGCACCTTTGTCTACATGTGTCACGTTGTATAAACTCATTAGCTTTTAAAAACCTAAAGGTTTTTTCCTCTTTGATACTGCAATTTATGAATTGTTCTTCCTGTATAATTTATTTTAATGGAACAATGTATTCAGCTAGTTCCCAGTGGTTATACGATTGATCACATCCTTTCCATTTACAAATACATATCATTTGCCGCTCATCTTTTGATCTTTTCAAATTTTTATATGTCATCTTGTTTGTCTTATACAGATACCGTTTGTTCGTGTATTCTGTATCCTCTCAATTCTGGTCTTCCAGTTTGTAAACAGCTGGAACACCTACAAAGTACTTGCTTGATTTTAAACATTTCCTCTGTGAAGTTTGGAAGATAGCCATTTGAAAAAAATTGCTTTCTATTTTGAAACTCTAACTGTTGCATCTATTTTAAATGCAAGCGTTCCAAATGTGTAAGTTGTCAGATTACCGAAGAGGTTAATCCATATTTCTGATGTATTTTCTTCATTGCCTTCTTCAGTAGGAGTCATGTCTATTGATCTGTAATAAGTGCTATTGTGTCCATCAATTAACTTTGGTAAAAGGTGAACCGATTTTCTGGTTTCATCCTTAGACAAATACTTCCACATTACTTTTCCAGAAAATCCTTATGTTTCCCGTTGTTAAACTATTTCCCTCATCAAACTGTATCTTTTCAGGCTTTCTAACTTTGAATATTTTTCAAAAGGCATCGTGTATGTCATCTCCATTTATTGTTTTCGCTTTTTCAGACCAAGCGAATTTCGAAAAGACACTCTCACTGTTAAAATGTACGTGTATTCATTTTTTTTCTTCTTCTTTATTTGCTTTCATGTCTGCCTGCCACTGGTCATCCACATGGCTAACATAAAAGCTTTTGTAATGAAATATTTTTCTTGCTTGCTTGTATAATGTTAATGTAGATTGTTCAGTTAATCATATTTGTTTTCTTCAATTCGGCCTATTTTTTGTCCTATTTTTCTCATTTAATTTGTTCACACAATTGATTGATATTTGTGTAAGCAAGTGGACTTTCAGGATCGAGGTAGAGATGTCTTTAATACTGTTCTGTGTCTGTCGTCTCAGATGGAGAGATATACATTTGGTACATCATTTAATACGACATAAAACATACGGATAATACTTTATGCTTGATAATATGTTTTTCTCTTTTATCAACAAGCCAGCAGAAGATCCGTCTACAATAGAAACTTTTATTTTCACAAAATGTGAGCATTTCTTCAATCATTTGAAATGCATAAATGACCTGAGATTCGTGTCAAATCTTGCCATTCCTATGGTTTATTCTAATAAAACGTTGTTTCATATACTTAATCACCATGTGTTGTTTTAAAGTCTAACTTTATTGTCAATGCATCCTATATCTGTTATGTGTTGTTTTAAAATCTAACTTTATTGTCAATAAGTTATCTGTTTTTGGTAAATCGTTGTAGATTGACGGTGTAAAATTTACAAGATCTTCAAAATTGTACTGTAACTCAAGCCGAATACAAGTATGTGTATTTAATTTCTTCAAATACGTAATATATTCACCCCTAATACCGCATTGTTTTAAATATCTTCCTATCAGAGTTGATTATACTTATTTCGATATTATCACCATTAAATATAACTCAACATCTCTCCTAAAGCCTTGTAGTATATGGTTTTATTTTGTTTTTAAAGTAAAACAAAGCTAACTTTGACGACACTTGTATTCCCTCTAAACATGTAAACGTATTCATTTATTTCTTGTTACTTATATTGTCGCTTTCATGTTAAACTCAAACAATATTTTTATGACCTCTCTGATAACTGTTGAAATTCAATACAATGTATTTTGTGTCATGTTATATGTTTATGTTGTGTAAAACAATTTCGAATTAGCGTTGTGCTTTGCTAATTGTCTTCATGTTGGTCGAGTTATCTTAGCAATTTAAATTTTTTTACCCACCCCCCCCCCCCCCCCCCCCAGTAATGATTGGACACATTGTCGCTTCCTACACGAGATGATGATACACAAGAATGTGAATGGTTCAGGAATGTTGTTGTATGCCTACCTCGGATAATGACGCATACAAATATGAGTGGTCCGTATCGTATCCTACACTAGATGGTACGACATAAAAATATGACTGGTATAGTGATTTTTATTAATTTCGATTGCTAAAGTTATCTTATACCTCTATACGGGATTTTAATATAATACAAAAAATGGTTTGTCCATTATCAACTATTTACCAAAAACTTTACTTGTATTTCTTAAAGTAGATGGAAAAGTGTAGAAGTAAAAGTCTGCCAAGTCACAAGGACCAACAGGTGAGAGAGAGAGAGAGAGAGAGAGAGAGAGAGAGAGAGAGAGAGAGAGAGAGAGAGAGAGAGAGAGAGAGAAAAGAGAGAGAGAGAATTTGTGTATTGGTGTATTAGACGAGTGACAGATCAACGGGGCTTCTAATTCTTTTCAGAATTTATTGCCTTAGTTTCATCCCCATTGTCGCCAGACCGCGAGCGGAGACTGGAGTCGGGAGACCTCAAGCCTACCTCTCCACGATACTTCAAAATCTTATCGGGTGTTTGGCCCCGCTATTTAACTTTCCATTTCAGAAGCCGATAATTAATTTAAAATGGCCGCTATAAGTATGTTTATTTTATCTGGAATTAGGCGGATTAGGTACGAACAGTTACAAACCATGGGGAATATTTGCTTAAAACTGATATAATAAGTGCGCTCTCACTGAACGTAACTAGGATTCCAAACGGTGAAACATAAATTTCGAACTAACTTACCTCGCGGACGGTAATTAATTAGACAAATTACCGCTTTTCCTAATGGCGCAGTGATTTATCATCACATGCGATCAGGTATTTTATGTATTCGACGATCGTTTCCTTATTTATTTGACCGTTCATCTTTCAGACATATCTCAGTAACGAAGACTTCCCCTAAGTTAAATCCATATAATTCTTCAGTTAGAAAGCGTGTTTTGAACTGCATTCATTCAGCTATATAGATTGATTATTTGCTATTAATGCTGCGCAATTTTCCCACGAAAATGACTTCACTTAAAAGATTGTGATTTCAATAGGTTCCATTGAATTCGCCGTGCAAATTAAAACGTTTCACCACAGAATTACGTGTGCTTATCTAAGTTTGAAGATTAAAATTTAAACATTTATTTCATGGGTTAACATTATTACTCATTCTTCTGAAATCTTGCAATGTTACAATCACGAATAAAGTCAAGAACATGCTAAAAATTATCATACGTGTCCATAAATAGAAAAAGAAAAAAGAAAAAAACATTTCAAGAACTATTTCTAGTAAATGACTTTCATTCGAGACATAAGTAAGAAGTTCTTGAAATGATTCTCAATTATGGTGCTTTTGTGTGTGTGTGTGTGTGTGTGTGTGTGTGTGTGTGTGTGTTTTGGGGAATTTCTTTTGCTTGGTAGGTTTGGGTGCTTGCGGGTTCGACTTAACAAGCCTATCTTTCTAAAGGTTGTCAAAGAATGGATTGTAATTTTCCTTTTATAATGTTACAAAAAATACCACGAAGGTTTTCCAGGAATGTTGTTTTTAACAACGTTACCATTTCTGTTTTTATTATTTTAATTTGTTTTTTTATACATTGCTTTAAAAGAAATCGCTTCCAGCCAATAGATTTTTTCTGTGTTTTCTAAATTGCTGGAAAGGACAATTTTGCCATAGACAGTCAAAACCAGTTTCTGGAAATGTTTTTTGAAGAGCTTTGAATCTCAGTTTTGTGGACGCAAAAACTTTTTTCAAGGGTTAATAAAATTGGCTTCACCAACATATCTCAACATTAAGTCTACACTTAAGACATCGATTGGTTCAGTTAATGTTGGACTTGAATTTTCATCCAATCAAACTGTTGGAATTCAAAATTGAGATTGAGTCCTGGAGTGCATTTTGGTACTTCAAATTCAATATATAAAGTTTGTTTAAACTATATATCACTTTACTGAACCTCGCACGGGTGATTATATGCATCCCTGAATATCAAGGAATATTTTATCAACTTTTAAACGTGCTCATAAACTGCAATAAAAATGCCGTGTTAATTCCGTATTGCAATTATTTCTGTGAATGACTTCTAAATTAGACACAAGGAATTTTTTTTTTAATGACTCAATATTTTTCACCTTCAACTAAAACCTGACCCTTGAAACGTTGCTCACATATTCTTCTTCTTCTTCTTATTCTTATTATTAATATTATTATTATTAGTAGTAGAAGTATTTTTAAAAGTTTCTGATTTTTTAAAAATGTTCAATATTGCTTTAAGCATAGTAGCATTAAACCCGTTCCCGACACGTTTTCAACAAGATTACTTTCAGCCTAAATGCATCTCGTTTTTATTCTTCATATTGGGCACATGGATCCTTTTTCTATGGAATTGACAGAATAACGTCTGAAGAAGTTTTCAAGAAAGCTTTCGGTATACACTTCAGAAATTGCCCATGGCATACTTTATAATCAAAGGGACGCACATAGGGTTTTTCTTTTTTTGGGGTTATTTTTTGTTTTTTCTTTAAAATTATTTAAATGTTACAACCTGAGATACTTTCAAAGATTTGTTTATCTTTCAATACATTTTATAAACTTATTATCACCGTTTCTCTTTTATAGCGAATTCTAAGAAATGATTATTCAATGTTCTTTTTAATTTGTATATGTCTACGTCGAATGCGGGTACAGTTAATAAACTATATATAAATTAATTTAGTTAATAAAGTTAATAAACTATAAAATTGTCAGATAAAAGAACTGACCTTTTGCTAGACTGCGTCTTTTCATCAATGATATTTTTAATTGATACGATTAAAGTATTGACATAAGATAGAATGGATTCAGTCTATGGATGGCACCTTCCACAAAACGGCTCCTGAAGAGAAACTTAGAACTTCGAATTCAATATATACAGTTCTAATTTAGAACACTATTTATCACCCTTCGAAATTCTTGCAGAGTTTATATTCACGGCTGAACGACTAACAACAGTTATTTAATTGTTTCATTAACAGAAACGAATACCGTTTAATTATTTTCAGCCTAATTAGAGTTTGTTAAATATTTTTTTTAATGTTTTTTATTTATTTTTTATGTTTTTTATTTTGTATAATGATTTTTATCATTTTGTTTCTGTTTTTTTTTTTTTTTTTTTTTTTTGTGTGAAAAGGGACCGCTTTTCCAACAGACGTGCAGAGACGGTTTTCAAGGAAGCTTTCAGCATAAACTGGATGGAAGTAAAATCATTTCTTTAAAAAGTTGTTAGAAATTGCCATCGGCGTGACGTATACGAAAAGGGACACATAAGGCGGTTTAGAATACATACATGTTTGTTTACAATTATTCAGAGCAATATATTTCCATGAAAGGGAACCAATTCAATATATAACTGTCGCCATTTTCCTTGCAAAAAAAAACAAGAAGAAAAAGTTTCCTTAAGTGAAACCTATAGCCTCGAATTAAAAAGCCTTATATAGATTTCACATAAAGCCATCTTAATTTATTTTGTTCTCAGAAGATGTGAACAATAACGAGAGGTCATTTTAGACTAAATGCTATGATCATCAGTAAATTAGTGTTGAAGCTTTAAAAATTCATTCATACTACATATTTTTTTCAAATGGCATATTTACCAGTGCTGACAAAATGTCTAAACGGAGACTTCTAAATAAAATCGAAACTTTTGACAACGTTTTATGGTGTGTTACATTGTATACAAGTTCTAGTGAGTACTTGATTTATTGTGGTAATGCAGTGAAACTTCAGGTACAAACGTTCGTTATGCATTGCCGATGTTTTGGCGGTTTTCGTATCCCCATTTGTAATCTTGGGGGATATTGTGATACCCTCTGTCTGTCCATCAGTAAGTTTATCTCCGTCTAAGCCACTGGGTGGGATTTCCTAAAACTCTGAAGTTTATTTATTTATTTATTTTCATTTGGTAGGCATGGGCAAAAGGGGTTTTAGTTTTGACTTATATGCACAAACCTTTCTATTACAGTGACATCTTCAAATATTTTTCTGTCAAACTTTATATACGCAGTCATATATGGAATACATATATAAAACAAACCATGGGTTATGATCCCTGGGTCAAGTGTCTAAAATGTTACTGTTTTAAAGTAGACAATGTGTAATAAGGAAGGGCAGAGCTCTGCAATGACGTATCCTTGAAGTTGCTCTAGTTCTGTTTCCGATGCTTGTTAGGTACATTTCTTTGTGTCGTTAGTTTGGGTTAAAGCAACCCCTGTTTGTAATGGTATCCAGACCTCTTTCCCAGAAAGCCACAAACTAATTGCAGGTATACATAGATATTAGCATTCCATGTAATGATGAATATGTGTGTACGTATAGAGTTTAATGGTGCATCAGCACAATTATGGAGATAGACAAGCCCGTCATTCTCATTTTGTTGTTGTTGGTGCCCCTGCTTTGCTGGAGCCCTAAGCATGTGCTTAGTCTGCATATTTTGTAATCAGCACTGGTGATAGTGTGCCATGTAAATAAAGATCCCCAAAAAGGCATACAAAACAAACATGAAGGCAAAAAAAGATAAAATTCTTAAAAAACATAGTCCCTTTTTACAAAAAATATAAACAACACTGTTTTATAAAGTCCAAAACCTTCTCAAGCTGGAACATCATCACGGGATGCATCCCAAGATTCAAAGAGTAGCATCCATTTGTCTCCTCTTCCGACATACAAGTGGGTGCATCGGGCCTACATCTCAGAACCCGAAGAAAGAAAAGAAAAGAAAATGACCAAGATCATCTTGTTGAAACAAAAATTGGTGTCAGTATGAGGATGATCATGGAAATAAAAATGGACTTTTCAATCTCCTTTTTATGTTCTGACTGCAACTGAAGACATTTAAAAAAAAAAAATCATGGCTAACTTTACACAGTGGAGATTAGCGATAGCTAGCTAGCTAGCTAGATAGATAGATAGATAGATTACTATGTACCTAACTTTGTGTAATCAAATGAATGAATACAATTATAACATCTTTTTACTCAACCTAATGACAAAAACCTATGCTCTCAGGAAACAAGACCTGTGGAAGCCTAAATCAAGTATGATGAAGTTGGTCCTCTGCATCATAATCAAACCAAACAAAGGTTAAAACTGCCCCATTCATTCGACCTTTGATATGATGTTATGAGCCTCTTTAATAAAGGCTTAATGAAAGAAAATATTCCAATTTGACACAATATTGTCCCCCGCCTTAATACGAAAAGCCCGATACATAGTATCCACATCACCGTTGTTCCTTCCGTTACACGTTCGTTTCCCTCAATAATTACAAAGCCATTTGAAATTCAGTTTGAAACTTGATATACTAATAAATCAACATTAACAAGTGTGTTACATACCCCATTGGGAGTCCTAGCTTCAAGGTCAAGGTCAATGTCATGGCTCAATATTTTAAGTTTTCCCTTACACTTTTCTTTTCACTCTACAATTTTCAAGCCATATTAGATTAAAGAATGAAACTAAGTATAATGTTACATCATCATTAGAAGGTGTGTCACAAATTGCATTGGTGACCTATCTTCAAGGTAAATGTCACAGATCAATATTTAAGTGTTCATTGACACTTTCCATTCTACTCTACAAGTCAGAGAAGAGCAACTTCCTCAAGGTCGCGATTTTTAAATGATGTAATAGTAACGAGATAAAACCACGTCGCCGGCCATATGCAACTCACGGGCAGTAGGTTGCACAAGCCTGATATAACTTTAGAGCTGTTTGAGATTAACGGATGAAACCTAGTATAGTTACACATCAGCATTAGAAGCTGTGTTGTGTACCATAATGGAGGCACTATTGTCATGGTCAAGGCCATCACTCCATATGTTAAGTTTCCATTCTGCTCCATAAGTTTAGAGATGTTTATGATCAAGGGATGAAGCTTGGTATATTTATACATCATCATTAGAACATTGTATATTTATGGTATAAGCTTGGTATATTTATATATCATCATTAGAACATGGTATATTTATGGTATAAGCTTGGTATATTTATACATCATCATTAGAACATGTGTTATGTGCTGGGAATCATATCTTCAAGGTCAGGGTTATGGGTCTTCAGTTTTTCTTCATATTTTCCTTTACATTCTATAGCCTTAGAGCCATTTTAGATTATGGGAACCTAACGTCAAGATCACAGGCCTATATTTCATGTATCAGTACCATTTTCCCTTCCACTCTGAAGTTTATGAGCTGATGAAGATAAATGAATGAAATCTGGCATTCTTGTATATTGTCAGTAAAAAATGTGTTGCATCCCACATCTGGGGTCCTATCTTCAAGGGCAAGGTCACAGGCTTATATTTCATGGTTGCTTTTGTTTCTGCTTTATATCTTAAAAGCTGTATGAGGTTCCGGGATGAACCATGGTACACTTATGTTTCTCTGTTTGACAGCATCTCATGTAACACTGTCATGGTTTTATCTTCAAGGCCAAGGTCACTGATCAATTTCTTCCCCTATTCTGCACTTTGACTCTAATGCCCTTTGAGACAGAGATATGAAACTTAGTTCCTTTCCATGTCTGCCTAGTACTTATAGCTCTTTCACAAAGGTCACAATCAGAGGCCAAAGATTGACTGAATTTGCTTATTGATCAACATTATGACAATGTTTTTAGTCATGTTCACAAGATCAGACTGTATATACATCTTTTTTTTCATGCTGGAAAGTCTCTATTCATTACAAACAAGAACTTGACTGAATCCATGGTTTATCTGACACTAAAGAACTTGATGCAAATGCAAAAATATTATGGAAAAAAAAATAGGACTTCATATTTTCCCAATACACATTTCTTTTGAGAAACAAAGATTATGATATACAGGGACTACATATAGATTATGCAAGTGTCATTCAAAGATAAAGTACGACATTTTATAAGTTTTTCTACAACCTTATACATCTAATACGAGTTTTGTAGCACAAGGGAGATAACTCTTCTTGGAGAGAGTTATTTTTATCTGATGGAATCATGGTCTCTTCACATTAGGCCTGACTCTTGTTTTCATGAATTATGTTACTTACCTTTATTGTTAATTTTCCGATATAATTCATAATTATATATAATATAAATATAAGCCATAATTCAGTAAACAAGAAAACATTCATCGTGTAATAATTGTTGCAATAAACTATGAATAATGTCACAGACCAAATATTGTTGAAAATGAATAGGAAAAATTACCAAACTCAATTTTCATGAGTAGCATTTGTTCGTCCTTGTAGCAAGCACTATTATTTAAACACGTCCAAATGAATTTTAAAAGAAACTTTCATCAAGTATAAGTCTCACAATTTTATCAACATGTACTATACAATGACAAAAAAAGGTTTCCATATGCAATACATCCAGAATAATGAAAGAATATGACAAAAAGGTCTAATTAAAAAGAAAGTAGCTTGGTTGAAACCTCCAGGTCTGTATATTATTTTAGGATTTTTATTGTTGTTCAATGACAAATGGCTTAATTTATCTATGGTAATTTAAAGATCTGAAAACTATTACATAAATGCCTAATTATATATATATATATATATATATATATATATATATATATATATATATATATATATATATATATATATATATATATGTGTGTGTATCACAATAAAACAAGAGAACCCCTTTTTGTCAATTCAACCATTTTATGTAGAAAGTAAAACACTTTCACATTGAGTTTAACTGAAAGCAATATAAACTGAGCTTAATCACACACTTTAACACTGAGCTTAATTTAGAACACTTTAACACGGAGCTTGATCTAGAACACTTTAATACTGAGCTTGATCTAGAACACTTTAACACTGAGCTTAATCTAGAACACTTTAACACTGAGCTTAATCTAGGGTGTGGAAGGATGGACATATGAACATGGATACAGATGACAAAGTGATTGCTATGTTAAGCTTCTGCCAAGGTGAGCTCAACAAAAATTTGTAAAACTGAGAAATGGAAACTATTGACAGATAATTAGTATAGTAAAACAGATTATTGGAAACTATTGACAGACAACAAAATTTTGTATAGTAAAACAGACTATTGGAAACTATTGACAAACAAAAATTAGTATAGTACAACAGGCTACTGGAAACTATTGACAGACAATTAGTATAGTAAAGCAGACTATTGGAAACTATTGACAGACAAAATTAATATAGTAAAACAGACTATTGGAAACTATTGACAGACAACAAAAATTAGTATAGTACAAGACTATTGGAAACTACTGACAGACAAAATTAGTAGAGTAAAATAGACAATTGGAAACTATTTACAGACAACAAAAATTAGTATAGTAAAACAGACTATTGGAAACAATTAACAGAAAACAAAATTAGTATAGTAAAACAGACTATTGGAAACTATTGACAGACATAATTAGTATAGTAAAACAGACTATTGGAAACTATTGACAGCAACAAAAATTAGCAACAAAAATTAGTTGACAGTCAATTATATTTTCCAGAAGATCAGTCATTCAGATAATCAATGTTAATCAAATGGAAATGTACATTTTTAGGGAACATGATGGGACTCCATACAAGTCAACAATCTGGATATTTTGCATCCCAATAATCTGGAAAGATATCGTGTTCTTTGAAAAAAATATTGACAAATTTTTTGTCTTTACATTGAATGAATGATAAAAATCAATTTTCAAGATTCATCTAGGACATTAAAAGAGATGTTTTTATGGGATCATTTTCACTTATATAAAGGATACTAATGTGTACAATAAATTATATTTATTAAATTTGTAAGGCCAATGTACCGGAAAATTTCTAAACATTATTTCAAGTAATTTCACTTGTATATTACTGAAAAAAATTCAATAGTGATTTATTAGTCACATGATGGATGTCATAGTTACACATATTGGATCAGCAAACTAACTGAAATATGATCAGAGCTCAACAAATCAGATAGCTCGATGCCTGAGGCCTCTATAACTCTAGATCGGGCCCCTCCCATATTCTAAGTGAGTTGCTCATCGGTCCTGTCCAAAAACAGTGTTATCTAATTTGCCTGAGAGAAACCATGAGGACCAACAAAATGTGGCATTTTCATTTTTAAATGCTTCAAAGACACTGGTAAATTATTAATATTCAGTAAATTATTAATATTCAGTAAATTATTAATATTCAGTAAATTATTAATATTCAGCTCTATGCTGAGGCTCCCCACCTTATGAAGATCACCTGCTTATTTGTATCAAAAGCTATAACTTTGTGTGCAAAGTTAAGCACGTGACCTATGAATGGGGAACAGTACTCATTCTGTTCAATGTATTTCATTGCTTACCTATAATTATTGCTCACTTGTCTTGCATGTATATTAATGAGCTGTCCCTTTTATCATGCTAATTCAGTAATGCATCACTGGTTAAATATATCGCACGGTATCTATGCAATTGTTTGAAAATTATGCTAAAGCAGGGGATTAGCAACTTATAAATGCCACCAATACAATTATTTTTGCCCTAAAAGAACCGAGATAATTAAATTATATTTTGATCCATTTAGTTCAAAGAGTTGGTCACCGTGGATTCTCTATGGATACGGAATGTGTTTTTTGTAATTGTGACACATCCACAGTACTATTATACAAACTAATTATGGAACTTGAAGCTACAGATTTTACTGATTGATATGAAAAGAAAAACTAATGCCATTCTGACTTCATTTGTTTTTATGGTTTTGTTTTGTTTTGTGGGGTTTAATGCCATTTTTCAGCACATGATAGGCTATACATGGCAGCCAGTATATTTGGCAGAGGAAGAACCCGGAAGACCCCAAAAAGAACCACCGACCCAATGGAAGCTACTGGCAAGTTTTCTCACATGTCCATGTTGGTCGAGCCAAGACTCGAAACCATGTGGACAGAGGTGAGATCTGTGCATGATCTGTGAAGGTGAGTGCCTTAGACCAATAGGCCACCTGGGGCCTCTCATTTGTTTTTAACTTTGATCGAGAAACATTAAGATTTTTGCAGTATTCAGAAAATGAAACTACTCCAAGCAGTGACTTAACTACTGCCCCGCAGCCCCTACAGTGCAGTGGAGGGACCAATTCAAGAAGGGGACCCAAAATCCCAAGTTTTTACATTCAGTGGGAGTGGGGTAATTTCTGAAATTTTGGAGAGAGACCCAAAATTTGAAGTTACACTACAGACTCCAATGCTCTCGAATACTCATCTCTGATAAAAAGATACACCAACTGTACATTTGCCTGAAGGCATACAGTTATATCAAGAGCAGAGGTGTATGCCACAATTATTCAGAATTCTGCACCTGCACATGCAGAAATTGTGAAACTGTTGGAAACTGGGTTAATAGTGAGCCCCTCTACGGCAGAATGTGAATGAGGGTTCAGTCTCATGAACAATATCACATGTATAAGGGATCAACCATTTAATTTTTCTTGAGGCGGTGGGTGTGTCAAAATAATAGTAAAAAGATATGGCCTTGTTGAGCAAGTTGAAGCAAGGGACCTTTTAAAAACCACTTGCCTTGGGCCTGTGTCTGAAAAAAACCCATTTCTTTGAGCACTGATGGTAGTGGCTTATTTACTCATGTAATTTGCACTTGTAGTAAAATTGTACTGTAGGACATCACAACCCATTAACTATTAATTTTATTTACACAGAAGTGACAATAAAATGTTTCTCACCACCATACCCTTGATCAATAGAATGATACATATTTTCACAGCAAATATGTTTAATAATTCACTCTTGCTTAATATCAAAGAAGTGACACCTGTTTGCCGTGCTCACTCATGTTTCCATAATCTTGAATTATTAGACACAATCACAGTACAAACATATATTATTCCCAATATAAGAGATTATAGACTCTGGAATAAAATATACTTGTTTGATTTTCTTCTTCCAATAAATAATGAACAGTAAAAAGTCGAGAGAATTCATCAAAGCATTAAACGAATTTAATTACAGCACTCGCTCACTATAAGCCCTTCATTAAAACATGGTTCCTGTTGTAAAGCAAGTATGGTTGCCAATCCCATTTCATTAAGTGGTAGCAACATTTTATTATGTACTTCATTATAAAGCTGTCCCACAACAAGTATGGCTCCCATGTGCCACATTATGAGGGAGTACTTCACTGATAATGCACAAAAAATATCGCACTTTCATTTTTTATCCTTAAGTTTTTATTTCTAGAAAGAAAATGGAAATATATGTAAAGACAGTCAAGAGAACAGAAAACAGCAGATTTTATGTATCTGAAGAAATAACATAGAAAGAATATGATTTATCTAGAGTTATAATGATGTACAAAACACAGTATCATTTCCATTTCATATGAAACTTCCAACCTCAAACAAGAATATGGAACAATGTTACAGACAAATGACATACAGCAAATAAAAGATATGTTAACGATTAATCATGTTTAGGCTGTTCTGGACAGAAAAAAATCAAATAAGACTATTAGTACACAAAAATTCACAGATTTACAGATGGGGAGTAAACGATGGTCAGCATTGTCAATGGGTTTTTTTTCAGCCAATTGGGACACTGGTCATAAGAAGCCATTATTTTCCCGAGCCTCCTTCTCCTGCTGCTTGACTGTTTCCTGTGCCTCTTTCTGCATTTTTTCCATCTTCTCTAGCGTGACAGATTTAAGAGGAAGTAATTTTGGCTTACACAGCACTACTGTGGGCATGTCTTCTTGATAGGTCATACCCTGTTTAGGAAGTACTTCCTTCAATCCTGGTTTTGACTCAGGCATTGCCGCAACAGATTTTATTCTCTAACTATGATTTACAATGAGATCTTGACTTTGTGAATATTTCACTTGAAAAGCTCAATATCTGAAAAGAAATGTGAAAGTAAAGTAAATATGTCATGTACAGTTTTAATGATAGATTGTACTTTAAATAAGAACTATAAATGTTTTTTTAACAGACCACGGGGGAATTACTTTCAAATGTAATCAGTTATTTATCAATTACTTTTGAAAAATTGTATTGCAATTACAATTACTCACTTTTGGGCAAAGTAATTGATTAAATTATAAATCAAATGACATTACTTTTTGGAATATGATCAATTAATTTTTTATTATATTTGATCATATTTTCTTCATAAAATCGCAAAAAATAATTGTGTTTATTACACGCATGCATTTTATGAGTGACAGAGTAACATCTATGTCTTGTTAAAAAAAAGTACTGGTATTTTGCATTTTGAAGCGAAACATGTACAGATTGTGTCAAATATACATTCTTTTTATTTCAAAACCTACTGAACTGCTTGTTATTTTTGAATTCATTCTTGTGATTTTCTTGGTCATATGAGAGGTGACAGCAAAGAGGTATTGATAGGCACCGAATATCCATTAATTCAACTTTAATATCATTTAGTCTAAGTAACTTTAACAAATCAAATTGTGTTACTGCACATGTGATATTGTATTATCAAAATGCTAATCGTTTCAATATTTTTTGATGGATAAATACATGGGCTGAAATTTCTCTGATAATTATCATAAACATATGTCTTGCAGATCCACAACACTTGCTGAAATAAAACAATCCAAATGAGGATGGCTGTAAAACTGTATTCATACAACTTTTGTATAACATGCAAATACCTCAAAATGTAAATACATGCCCGTTTATTATTAATTTTTGAAAAAAAATTCAAATCAGTTAAAGTTGTAACCACACTTTCATGAAAATGTAGTAGATTGTAATCAAAAAGTAATCTTTCTTACAGGGTATTTTTAATTGTAATTGATTAAATTACAATTACATGTATTTAAAAAAATATCTGATGCATGGTTTATATCTGTGGGAACTGACTAATGCTTGGTCCAGAGTTGGATTGTTAAGACGCATTGCTCTTGCCTTGCGGTAATGCTGCTTACCACACATGCATCAGCAGTTCAGATCTGAGGTCAACAGCTGCTGAATACAAAGTTATTCTGTTTTGACAGGGATTACCGCAATACTAAAAAGAGAGTGTTCCAAAGGATTTAACATTATGGATCAATAAAAGTGAGTATTCTAAAGGATTTAACACTATGGATCAATAAAAGTGAGTGTTGTGAAGGATTAAAAGTTATGGATCAATAAAAAAAAGATTATATTTGCTGTCTTGATACAAAGGTCAGTTGAAATAATTGCATTCATTGGTTATGAGCACCCCAGAGATTTGTATTTTCCATGGAATTAACCATCTTCTGTCATGGATTCTGTCTCAATAGACCTACTACCACTTTGTACGAGTGATGTCCATTTGTGTAAGGTCAGGGGTCATTCGCAGTAGAATTACAGTTTGCTCAATGTGGTGTTCATTCATATTTATCACAAAAAAGTATTTAAGAAATAAAAAGCAAGAATCTATCTGGTCTCAATTTACAGTAGACACAAACTTTTATATAATATACCTAAAATCTGCATTATTTACACATTTAACCATCAAAATGCCTTCTATATGGAGACTGTTTTAATCCGAACGACCTTTGAAACTCTTCAGCACGTAGAAAGCAACATTGCGAGTGATGTGTCAATACATCAATACATTTTTTTCCCCGCTACTAGTCATGTCAGATAAATGTTTGTAAAAAATTATTGGCGCAGAACTTGGTGGTCTACTATTCTCTGCACCCCAGTATATGTATCAGTGTATCCGCCAGTAATACTCTATAACTAAAGATGTAACAGTAAGAGGAAGCTATAGAGGTATTTGAACCGGAGCAAAGCTCACCGAGCTGATGTAACTCGAAATTACATTACACATCTAAATTTGCCGAATACCGTAAAAAATGCGGTCATAGAAACCTTACAAGGGTATAATATATAGATCTAATATTACTTATCAAAACAATGAATATATCAGTTTACGTATTTACATATTTAATGGCGTATATTAACTAGGAAGCACAAACATTTACGTCTTCAAACTATCATCGCCAGGAACGCAGGAAACTAAAAGTACTTTTATTTTGAAGAGTCTCACAAGGAAAAAAACTAAGAAGAATACCGAATCACAGGACTCGGGCATTTTTCGGGCCACGCAGAGATCGGAAATGGCGTAGAAAAAGTAGACGATACGTGGATAAGAATAATATTATTTACATATTTTCAAAAGATAGCTAAAATCTATGAGAAATATACTTGTGTTCTATTTAATGATATAGACAACTTGCTCCAGTACAGATTTTCTTGTCGGAAGCACGGTTAATGTAGGCCTTATTCATGAAAATCAGACGTTCGATCTCTAAAATGGGCCTAGAATAAAGGATAACCCCGATAATACACAGAACCCTATGATTAAAAAAAAAAAAACCCACATGTATATCGGTGTGTTTATATATCTATCTATCTGATATGTCAGTTTGGTGCTTTACGTTTGTCAGATTTCTGTGTCCCTACGTTCCTTATTTTGATAATTTTAAAGTAACCACAAGAAAAATAATCTAAAGTCAAATAGAGAAAGAACCAAAGAAAGAAATCATCTCTTTCGATTTATCTGTATATCGGTGTGTTTATATATCTATCTATCTGATATGTCAGTTTGGTGCTTTACGTTTGTCAGATTTCTGTGTCCCTACGTTCCTTATTTTGATAATTTTAAAGTAACCACGAGAAAAATAATCTAAAGTCAAATAGAGAAAGAACTAAAGAAAGAAATCATCTCCTTCGATTTATCTGTATATCGGTATGTTTATATATCTATCTATCTGATATATCAGTTTGTTTATTTGTTTGTTAGTATGTGTGTACAAAGGTATACATGTATGTACGTATTGATTTATTTTATATAAGGTGAAAAAATACTGAACTGATTGCAGCTGAGTTAAAACACGAGAATTTGGATGACCTTGACCTTTCATTAAAATTATGCATTATTGTGATAGACTCCTTTCGAGTCATAAACGGTTTTGCCCCATCTTCTCGTTATGATTAAATTGATTCTTCAACAACAACAAAATGGTAACTATCATTCCTCGCTACTGTATCGTTTTAAAATCTGCTTAACAGTTTGAACAAAATGACACTATTTTGATCATTACTTAATTATTTACACTCATTTAAGTCAACGGTAGTTTTATTGCATTTTTCATATTTTGTAAGACCTGGGTAATTTTTGTAAAACTTAGCTGCTCTTTTTGAGCTGAACGAATACCAAATTTTCATATTCGAATATTTGAAGAATGTATTCGGATAGGATTCGAATATTTGGCGATGTTAATAAAGCTATAAAAGATACCGTATTTACTCGCTTATAAGTTGAATCCATTGGCCATTGGGCAAAAAAAAATCAGTATATTAAAGTTAAGAATAAGCGATTTCCCCCCCCCCTCTTATTTCTCATTTTTACTTTACTTTTCTTCGCCATGAAAAAGATCGTCTCGCCATACCATGATCAAGGCTGTTAGAACAGTTATGCACACGTACACGAATATTTCATGGGCACCTCTTACCATAGTACAATGAAGGGTTCCTCTTGTAACGCAAAATACACTGATAGCCGCGAGTTATTTTTTTAACAGTTTCCTGCAATATTAATTTGTGTGCACCTCTCACGAGTGTACAGTGGTGTACTGGCCATTGGGCATACCGGGACAAATCCCGGTGGGCCGCCGCAAAAAACTCCGTTTTTACCGGTGTTTTACTGGTGTGAGCAAAACCCCGGGCCTGTTCCGGCAGACCGCCGCATAGGTGGGCCAGTGGGCAGTCAAAAAAATCCGTTTTTACCGGTGTTTTACTGGTGTGAGCAAAACCTCGGACCTGTCCGGGCAGATAAGTGCAGGGCCGAGTTGCTTACCCAGTACACTTCTGAATCCAACTGCAAACTGCACAGACCCAGATCTGCCGTCGCATAAAGCTCCGGCAGACCTGAGTCTATGCAGATTGTTAGAAGCAATCAGTAGAACAAACAGCATAGACCCTGAACTGCCGGCGAATTATGCGACGGCAGATCAGGGTCTGTGTTGTTTGCAGTTGGACTCAACGTATAAGCGTGTATATACGGTTCTGCAGAGAAAGAATATTAAATAAATACGGACTATGAAACACATATGGAAGTCCAAACAACTCGGACTCGAGACCAAACTGAGGATTTACCGAAGCAATGTCATCAGAGTACTACTGTACTGTTCTGAATGCTGGAAGCTAACATCAAGGATAGACAAAAACTTGAAATCTCAAAGTATCTGAGGAAGATTCTTGGCATCTTCTGGACAAACAGGATCCAGAATGAAGACCTTCATTAAAGGACAGAATCAACATCTCTTTTCCAGATTCGGAAGAAAAGAAAACGGCGATGGCTGGGGCATGTAAGCCGAATGTCACTGGATGCACCGTAGAGGACAGCCCTCCGCTGGACCCCAGATGGGAGACGAAAGAGGGGTCGGCCCAAAGAGACTTGCCGGAGGACGATCGAGAAAGAGATGACGGAATGCGGCCTGACATGGAACACCATCGCACGTAGGGTTGCAGACGGTCAGCAGTGGCGCTCTCTCGTCAAAGCCTTATGTGACACCTGAGGCACGACGAATGATGAGTGAGTGATGTGTGCTCTGTTACAAGTTATAAATTTAAATGTTTTATGTGTGGCATTGTGTAAGTTATTCTTATATTAGAGCATGTAATGCTGCAAATGTACAATTTTATGATCAAAAGGGTTGTAAACGTACTTAATATTGGTTTTTGTCTTATTTGCAGAGATCGAGATATCACAAATAAAACCTGTTTTCATCTCTTTTTTTACATGCATCTAAGTACATTCCGTATTTCTAACATGAAAATTAAATGTACAGAGGACAAATACATTCTTTGTGTTGTCTGATCAAACTAAGCTATGAATGAACGCAACATCGATATAGGTTCGTTGTCAACTATAGGTGTATATCGATATAGGTTCATTGTCAACTATAGGTGTATATCGATATAGGTTCATTGTCAACTATAGGTGTATTTTTTTCATACTAACACACAGTTGGGACTCTGTGGTAATATAGCAGGATGGGCTGTTATGGAACTCTATTGGAATTGAGCATGGTGGATCAGACACACCTAATATCAGACAAGCACTAACCCTTGCTAACTAACACACATTCTTACTGACCAACACCCACACCTACTGACCACACTCATTTACACACAAATAGATAGGTAATAGCGGATGTAACGCCGGGAGGGGTCGGATTATGAGGATAACGCTATTTTTATTTACACAGACAGACACACATCCCTATTTTTAATTAAACATCCACGCTCTTACAATCGAAACATACAATCACACATACAAATGGAAGGAAAAGGGTAAGGGTATGATAAATAATACACAGACACAGATACGATCACATTTAGATGGGAATGAGTTTTTTTTATTTTGTTTTGAATACAAAATAAAGCAAAGAACACACAAACACATAGAAACAAACGGCTGAGGGTTAGGAGAGTTATGTTATGGTCACTAACACACCTATTTACCATCCAACACTTACACACATACATACAAAACGGATGAGGGCAAAGGGAGTATGTTATCAAAGAATCGCTAACACACGTACTTACCATCCAACACGTACCCACATACAAACAAACAAATAAAGGAAGTGAATCTTTGTTGTTTTATTTTCTGTTGTTGCATACAAGCACACAAAAATAGCCGCATCCCCTTCTCTAAATGAACCAATACCAGCTTCAATCTTTGGCTTAAGCTCATTTTGACAGCTCAACGATGAATGGAAAGACTGGCAAAAACTGTATCTTATACAGACAGGAACAGGAGTGAAACTAGTTTTGTCACGTTGCCAACCATAGTGCGTTATTTTTGGGGAGTTCAACTTATCAGAGTACGTATTACTTATTCCATCAATAGCATGTTTTGTATCCACCAATTGGAGCGCGGGATGTCGTGTAGAGTGACTTTCAGGCGATGTACCAAAGCAGTATCTCTACGATCAACAATCCATCGCATGGTTTAAATCCACCAATCAGAATGCTGTATGACGCGAGGAGTGACTCAGTGGATGTACAAAGCATGTAGAGTGTTGAAAGGGACAAATTTAAAAAAAGGTTTTGAGTGAAGTCTGGAAGTACAATGCCTCCAAAACAAGCTGCAGGTAGTAAGCGTGCCGAAATCAAGAAGTCTTTCTGACTTTTACTCACCAAAGCGAGCAACAGGTAGAAAGCTACATGCAATAAGAGTGCCACGAAGCTGTGAGACAAAATTAAGAATTTCTTTAGAAATCAACGTGCCGAAGACATTAAACCAAGAAAGCATCGTCATTTTCATTCGGCATACATCTTACATCAAGGTATAATTTCATTGCTCATTCGTATCACTCATTAACTAATCAACCTTTTCCGCACATGTTTTTCCCTTTCATAATAACATCACCTAGTCTAACCAATATGGCAACTTCAAATGCAACTGATTCCCCTGTAGCTCACAAACTGAGTACATATTTTAATACTCGTATAGAGGCCGAGGGAGAGAACAGTACAGTATAATATTTAGTAGCAGAAAGGAAAGAAGGAGTATCAACGATAAATGTTAATGTTCTTCCTAGAGAGGAACAACTGAGAGGAGCGAAAACCCTCTCAGGCCTAGATGCGAAAGGTCTAAGCATGACGCGTGTTAAGGGCCTAAAAACCATAGGGGACGGCCATTTCCTTATCATCCCGAAAGACAAAAATAAACTTCTACCACGGGGTCTAATGGTCCTAATGTGGAAAGTAATACAAATTGAAACCGCACTGCCAATCCAATGGAAATAACAGATAAGGCTCTGATCGATAAAAAGAACTAAAATTTAATACAACTATTTACGATCAAACCTTTGGATCGTACAAAACCTGCCCATAAGTAAAATAAATGGTGTACGACTATTCCAAATACCCAAAGGAAGAGGAAAGAAAGATCCCGCCTACTTTCCATTGTATGGGTTTTAAGGTACGGACATGGTACCCCGGTTGTATCCACCATCGTCCATGCTTTAAATGTGGCCAAACTGGACATACCCCTATTGAAAAACAACCAACAATACCGGTACTACGTACAGGCAATTCGGTCAAACTCGGATAATAATAAAAAAGAAGAAGACAAGGAGGGAGGGAGGGAGGGAGAAGATGAAAACGAGGAAAGAGTAGATTTGGGACCAACAAGAGTCCATATTGAAGAATTTGATAGCATGACCACTACAGGTCAAAAGAGCGTCGAACTTGACACGCCTATACAAGATTAGGACTCTGTCACCTCGAATACACAATGGCAGCACTAACCACCGAGATACACCCTCTGCCACCTCGAATACACAATGGCAGCACTAACCACCGAGATACACCCTCTGCCACCTCGAATACACAATGGCAGCACTAACCACCGAGATACACCCTCTGTCACCTCGAATACACAATGGCGGCACTAACCACCGAGATACACCCTCTGTCACCTCGAATACACAATGGCAGCACTAACCACCGGGATACACCCTCTGCCACCTCGAATACACAATGTCAGCACTAACCACCGAGATACACCATCTGTCACCTCGAATACACAATGGCAGCACTAACCACCGAGATACACCCTCTGTCACCTCGAATACACAATGTCAGCACTAACCACCGAGATACACCGTCTGTCACCTCGAATACACAATGTCAGCACTAACCACCGAGATACACCCTCTGTCACCTCGAATACACAATGTCAGCATTAACCACTGATACATTTGACAGAAGCACAATTCATATGAAAATATAACAAAATTAAAAAAAATTTAATAAATATGTTGAAAAAATGCGCGAATGTCCCGCTAAAAAGAAAAATTTGAATGGCTCTCTACAAATGTAACTAATCCCTTTCAAGCTCTTAGAGAGCAAAAAAAAAAGAAGAGTCCAGGGAGAAAGAGTGTGAAGGAGGGAAAGAGGATTTTTAAAAAAATCAATAGAAACTAAAAATTATCATTGTAGGAAAATTAGTACCAAAAAAGAAACAAGGAAAAAACGAACAAGACGAAAAAGAATTTAAAAATTTTTTTTAAAAATAATAATACAAAAAAAATATATAAAAAATACAAAGTTGAACAAGAAAAAGAAAAGACAATACAAATATTAAGAGCCATAGGAGAGTTCATACATAAATAGAGAGAATACTCAAATACAAAACAAAACAAACAAACAAAAAAATTACAAAGAAAAAAAAATAAGAAGGGAAATAACAAGTAGTGAAGGAAACAGTCCAGACTTCAAAAGAAATGTGAAGGGGACAGCCCAGACTTCAAAAGAAATGTAAGCCTCCCTTCACTATCACAACCACAAATCATGATAAAAAAAAAAAAAAAAAAAAAAAAGAAAAATTAGAAGAACGCAAAAATTAAAGAGCAAAATGCAGGAAAGAAAAAGAACGAACCCAAACAACCAAGATAAATACAAAGCCAGAAAATATTCAAGAAACAGAGAAAGATAGGAAAATCGAAATTACAAAAAAAAAAAAGAATAATACGTAACAATAAATACCGGAAATTAGAAGATAGTATATATAGACAAAAATGTGATATTAAAAAATATATAGATATAGTATATATAGATAAAAATGTGATATTTAAAAATAAGATTTAAAACAGATTGATTGGAGTACAAGATTCATTCTTATAATATAAATAAATGGATTTGAGTACAATAGTCTTTCTTATAATATAAACAGATTGATTTGAGTACAAGATTAATTCTTATAATATAAATAAATGGATTTGAGTACAAGATTCTTTCTTATAATATAAATAAATCGATTATAGTACAAGATTCATTCTTATAATATAAATAAATGGATTATAGTACAAGATTCATTCTTATAATATAAATAAATGGATTTGAGTACAAGATTCATTCTTATAATATAAATAAATGGACTTGAGTACAAGATTCATTCTTATAATATAAATAAATCGATTATAGTACAAGATTCATTCTTATAATATAAACAAATGGATTTGAGTACAAGATTCATTCTTATAATATAAATAAATGGATTTGAGTACAAGATTCTTTCTTATAATATAAACAGATTGATTTGATTACAAGATTCATTCTTATAATATAAACAAATGGATTTGAGTACAAGATTCTCTCTTATAATATAAACAGATTGATTTGGGTACAAGATTCTTTCTTATAATATAAACAAATGGATTTGAGTACAAGATTCTTTCTTATAATATAAACAGATTGATTTGAGTACAAGATTCTTTCTTATAATATAAACAATGGATTTGAGTACAAGATTCATTCTTATAATATAAACAGATTGATTTGAGTACAACATTCTTTCTTATAATATAAACAAATGGATTTGAGTACAAGATTCTTTCTTATAATATAAACAGATTGATTTGAGTACAAGATTCTTTCTTATAATATAAATAAATGGATTAGAATACAAGATTCTTTCTTATAATATGAACAGATTGATTTGAGTACAAGATTCTTTCTTATAATATAAACAAATGGATTTAAGTACAAGATTCATTCTTATAATATAAATAAATGGATTAGAGTACAAGATTCTTTCTTATAATATAAACAGATTGATTTGAGTACAAGATTCATTCTTATAATATAAATAAATGGATTAGAGTACAAGATTCTTTCTTATAATATAAACAGATTGATTTGAGTACAAGATTCATTCTTATAATATAAACAGATTGATTTGAGTACAAGATTCATTCTTATAATATAAACAGATTGATTTGAGTACAAGATTCTTTCTTATAATATAAACAAAATGAACTCCTAAGATACCTCAATTAATAAAAAATGTTTAAAGATAAAAAATATGATATGATATTCCTGCAGGAAATTGAAAATGTCACAATAAAGGAAATGAGACTTTAGAACATAAATTAAATACGATAGTACTTGTTAATCTGCGAAACGATAACAGAGGTGGACAATCCTCTCTGAAAATATTTATTTAAAAATCTTGGATAAAGATAGAAACTGGCCCCCTATTTAACGGGAGAATGACTCATATACATTTTCGGGCGTACCATTTTATCAACATATATGTACTGACTGTAAAAGCTGAAGAATAAAACTTTTTGGACCGACTTTTGAAAAATACTTTGAAACATCAGAAGCAAACAATTTAATCACAGGGGGAGATTTAATCCATATATATATTATCTGATAACGATAAGATTAAAGATCTTCAAGAAAAAGACAAACAAATCGTACAAGTAAATGAGCCAATCAAAGAAAACTATAAAATAAGCGACATTTTTAGAAAATTTAATCCAAACGAAATAAAATATACACAGAATTATGATAAGAACGAGGGAAGTATGTTAGATATATTTTTATGTCACAAATCACTATAGAAAGAATTAAAAGGATGTAATATATTAGATCAGACCTCCTCAGATCATTTTCCCGTAGAGGAATATACCGTCCCAAATTTGCCGTAATGTTAAATTCCCTTAACCGCCATAGTGGCTCAAAACGTAATGTTAAATTCCCATAGGGGGCCATAGTGCCATCCGTAAAGTTATATTCATATAGGTGGTCGTACCAACCCAATTTTTTTACCGCAATATAAATTCCCATAGGTGCCCACACCGCCCCAAACGTAAGGTTAGATTCACACTGGAGTCCATAAAACATCAACTCTTTTTAACATGGATTTCCCATAGGAGGCCATGCCGTCCGAATTTTTCCATACGACCTATCCATTTTAAATTCCTGTAGGGACACATAAACCGCTAATATAAAATTCCCCTAAGATTCCATAAATAGCTAATGTTCAATTCCAGTAGGACAGCATACCGTCCCGAAAACCGCTAATGGTAAATTCCCATATCTCCCATACCGGCCCAAATCTGCCGTAATGTTAAACTCGCCACACTCCCCATATCGTCCCCATAACTACTTATATTGTTTCATAAGCCTTATCCAAAAGTTGAGTGCAAGTATAAACAACAACAACAACAGTCCTTGGTTGTTACAGAAATGTGTTGATGCAGGTTAACCCATGGGTGCTAAATAGGCGACTAACACTTTGAATATCTTACATCAGTAATAATAGACTGTCTAGACTTCCGATAATTTTTTTTATCCCCTTTTTTAATCCTGGGATTAAGACGTTCAAAATATTTTGCACGATGACTCAGTATAATTTGCATTTAAAAGAAGATGAACTCTTTACGAATTTTCATATCATGTAGTCAAAGTACTTTAGCCTGAAATAATGAATTATTTCGCACTGTTTCTCCTAGTACATGTATGAGATGTGAGACTGTTTTCTTAAAGATAACATGTACGAAAATTATCATCACGTACAAACGATACACTTTAAAATGTTCCGTTATTCAAATGCATTTATTATTCATGAAAGCTCTCAGGCTAGAACGGGGAAATTTGATGCCATCGTTCTGAATAATGCTCCATTTACATTGTAGTTTCCTTGTAACGGTATGTTAGCAAGATTGTCAGTCCGATTGACATATAAAACAATGAACCCCAACAATGCCAATGAACAAACTTACTAGATTTACGTGATACGGAAAGTTCCATGTCGGTGGATTTCTTTAGGAGTGAAAGATAATGAGAACTCAAAATAGTGTGTAATGCTTTGTTTTGTTTTCGACGTGCACACATAACAATGAAAGGACGTGCTTAGAAATGTAAATATTCATTCTCAGAGATAATGCTTATTTTATAAATTTCATATGAATGTTTAAGTGGTGATATGCAGTTACATGTAAACTAAAATGTAAACTTTTCCAGTGCATCATTGCTGCCAGTTTCTGTCTTATAATAATCCCTTTTCGAAGGAACATTTTTCTCATCAATACCTTCTTGTATGCAAATTTTATGATAAAAATACGTTTAATGTAAGACAGCTTTATACAACTCGAAACAAAAATGAAGGAAAAGATACCTTATGGGCGACTTTATTCTAAATTGTAAAAACACTATTCTTGAGAAAGTAGGACTTCATTGAATTCTTTCAATGGACGATTGGATTCGATAATTAAAATCTCGTCGATTAATACGTTGATGTAAATAATCTATTAGATATTACTTCGTGTCTGATAACGTATAGTCTGTGATCTTAGGATTCCTATCGATTTATTGACCGAGCGATGTGTGTTGGCACATAAGCACACGAAGGGCTATTTAGTGCTGAGGGAATGGTGGTAAAGTGAATTGCCCATCTATACACACCACTGTAGTTAATCAAGACTGGTCTCGGTAGGATTCTGAGTCCGGCACGTTAACCATGCACTAAGACACTGCGGCTCTCTATCGAAGCAAAATCGTCAGAATAGGCTGATACCAAATCGTTTCGCTGGCTACCGCGTCACACTTCCGGTGATCCAAATATATTTATTTGCTAAGTTGGCCAGGGTACAAGCGAAGCAATCACTCAGTACAAACATTGTAATGACTCAGTTCACACACAGAACTCGCTCATGATGTCACGACAAAAGGGTAGTATCGACTATAGCTACAATCGATCAACAAAACATTCACTTCGTTTGATGAAACGTTTGAGAAAAATGCAGTATATTGATTTTTCATGTTTGTATGTAATTTTTTTAAAAAAAATCTATGACACAGAGTAGAAAACTTGCGTTACTTTGACCGGTATAGGGCGGGTGGGTAGCGGTTATCACTTGGGACTAGTTCTTTTTTAAAATCTTTTCCGGTACTCGTGTTCTCAAATATATCGTTTTCTTTACGCTTTGAGGTAAAACCATAAACGACCATGAATGGCTGCATGAGTGTTTGTTTTTATTTGCGCCAGAGATAAGTTCGATGAGATATTTATTGGACATACAGGCTGACATTAATTATACCGGTCCCCACTATAATCATTTGAAAGATTTGTTTGATTTTGGGGGCTTCATTGCATCCCTCCTCCTTTCAAATTATTCCATTAATTATGATATTTTTAGAAGAAAAAAAATCATATTAGATTTTCTAAAACTTAATATCTACAAATTTGGAATGGTATACTTGAAACTACCCCACGTACCATATTACGGGTTATTTTAGCTGTAACCTTTCGGCAAACAGGTAACATTGATGATTTATTTTAATATGTCTTTATATAATTTATTGATAAACTATGTGATCCTCCTCGTCCGTCCTCTTACACTGTTGAAGACAGAGACTTAAAACCTTGGGATATAATTGAGCGTGATCTGTAGATATGGACAACTTTTTATAATTTTCAAGCAGCCTGAGGGTGGGGGTGGTTTTTCATACAAAAATAAAATTATTCCAAAATTATGAGACAAACATGTCTGAGAAATGTGATCATTGACCAAGTGTCAACAAATGCCAAATGCGGGGTTCGAATGAGACCCATGGGTCATCTCCAAGGACGTATTTGTATGACCCCTGGGTAGTTGGAAACTTTGGAGATCCGCACCATATATCAAAAATAAAATCTACGTTTTTAAGTATATATAATGAATTATGATAACATATAACCAGATTAGACTGATAATAATGAGTAAAAACATTGCAATAACTCAGTGTACACACGGAAACAGCTCATGACATCACGCCATGATAACCTTCAATATTCATCATAACTGCTATCAATCAACATTCATTTTTCTTTATGATAATTTAATTTTAAAGAAGAAAATGCAGGAAATTTCACCTCTTGTCTTATTAGAGTATATGGATATGTTGTAAGGATTCTTTTTGCTTTCATTTTTTTTTAAGCTTTTATACACATATTTTTATGTAGGCCTACTTAACTTACACAATCTTTGACTTTGATTGTAAAATTTGCTTAATATTGGGTGAGTGTACAGTCTAGGGGCTGTCACATAGGAAAGGCTTTTTTGTTCGATTAAATTTATTTTCGTTCAAATGTTCTTAAAAATACTGGCATTATTTTCTTACGTGTTGAGGTAAGATCGTATACCGTCATGAATGTACAATAACACGTATACGTGTTCATTCTTCTTTTTTAATGAAGGAAACAGAAGCGTCAAAATTAGAAATAAAAATGAAACTCACTCATCTCTTTTGCTTGTCGCTAGATGGCACGAGTGCAATATGGTAAAATGGTTTTAGGTTGAAGGCAACTATTGAGTACAATTTACCCATACACATCCTTCTTCCGAAAAAATTGCATTTGAAATTCCGGTAATTATGTTCAGCCAATCTGCGACCTTCATTCTCATAAATACACATTTTAATATTCCACCACACAAGCTGGTTCAGTAGCTCGTAAAATAATTAATTACCTGTGACCATTTGAAGACATTCTCACAAATATATATATATATATATATATATATATATATATATATATATATATATATATATATGTGTGTGTGTGTGTGATACATCAAATATACATTTTCATACATGTATTTATTTATTATCGTTAACATTTTTCATACATGTATTTATTTATTATCGTTAACATTTTTCATACATATATTTATTTTTTATCGTTAACATTTTCATACATGTATTTATTTATTATCGTTAACATTTTCATACCTGTATTTATTTATTATTGTTAACATTTTTCATACATGTATTTATTTATTATCGTTAACATTTTCATACATGTATTTATTTATTATCGTTAACATTTTCATACATGTATTTATTTATTATCGTTAACATTTTCATACATGCATTTATTTATTATCTTTAACATTTTTCATACATGTATTTATTTATTATCGTTAACATTTTCATACACGTATTTTTTATCGTTAATATTTTCATACATGTATTTCTTATCGTTAACATTTTCATACATGTATTTATTATCGTTAAAGGGCAATATAGAGAATATTTCTTTTCCTACTTTAATACCGGATATATTTCATCGTGTGGTACAAAAAAAGGTTATCACCACTTGCTAATATATAACCTTTTTTTGTACCACACGACGAAATATATCCGGTATTTACGAAGGAAAAGAAAATTGTCTTTTTATTATACACCGAACTTGCTCCAGAATCGAAGCTTAAAAGATTAAACTCACTTTTCAGTACACCCCTACCGCCCTTTTCGTACATTCACCTCACTTTCATTGGCTGATCATATAAATATCTGCGACTTAAGACTGATCATATAAATATCTGCGACTTAAGACTGCGGTAGGATTATGATGACTTAATCTCTTGCAAATAAAAGGATATATTTTTCACATGGGAAAATATAGGAATGAAAAATATGAACATTATTTACCCAATTATTTTCTGTTTCACACTGAAGTATATAATAAAAGTTTTTATTTAGTAGATATAAAAAAACTATATTACGAGTGAAGTGCAAACATACTATTTTCACTTTATCTACTCAAAAAAAAAGAACAAAAAAAAAAAAAAAAAAAGAAAAAAAAAAAAAAGAAAAACGTAGATTTTCTTTTTATTATATATGTTTGAAGGCAAAAGATGTCGATTTGCATGGATTGTTTTTCTCCATTCTGTGCCAATGCGGGGCCCCCGGGTGGCCAAGTGGTCTAAGGCGGTCGCCTTTACAGATCACTCACACATCTCGATTCTGTCCGCGTGAGTTCGAATCTCGGCTCTACCAACGTGGGTATGTGAGAAAGGTTGCCAGTAGCCTCCGGTGTGTCGGTGGTTCTTCCCGGGTTCTTCGTCCACCAAATATACTGGCCGCCATGTATAGCCTATAATGTGCTGAAAAATGGTGTTGAACCCTACAAAACCAAACCAAACTGTGCCAGTGCGATTAACGACAGCATTACTACATAGATAAAAAAGTTCCGACTTTTACAATAATTTAGGATAATGACATTTTACAAATTTAGCTCCTTTATTACATGAAACAAATTGTGCATTTGGTCGACTAATGACTGTTTTCATACGAAAATGAAGTGATTTTTACTTCGTTAATATATTTCTTGCGCGGATTGATACATTGCATATTGTTGCGGTGGGGGTACTGTAAAATCAGTACAGAGTGGTTGTGTCCAACAGACTTCAGAGAGCAAGATCTTTAAACAAAAGATCTTAAAGACTGTGAGTTTGCCTATAAGGATTTTTTTAATCAAAATTTAATTTTTATTTTGTTTATTTCTGCAGCCTAATTGGGTATAGACCCTGCAATCAATTTTCGATTATCACTTAATTTCGGTTTGCAATCAACATTCATCTGTTCCCAATTTCTCCGTTGTTTTCAAACATAATTATGAGTTTGATGAGAGGTAAAATCGCTAATTAAACAATTTTAGCATTCTATTTAATCAAAAGTGTTTCCATAAAAACTTGTACTGTTTGTCGTAGAGTGTAACAAGTACTGCATGGGTGACACCAAACATCAAAATGAAACAGGTCATATAAGTTCAATCACTGACAATTTGCATGATTCATGTGGGAAACTATTTTTAAATAAATCAATACTTGAAACCTACTTTTTGTTGTTTGGAGTCCGTTTTATGCATTGTTGATGGCATTTCCTCATTGATTACATACATGTACAGATTTCACATATTTTAAGATCCGTTCATCCTTTGTGTGTGTGTGTGTGAGAGAGAGAGAGAGAGAGGGGGGGGGGGGAAGAAGAAGAAGAAGAATGAAATACGCCTAAATATAGAAAAGCGTGTATAAGTTTGAATAACATACATAAGGGTAGATACATTTCATAAATGGGAAAAGAAAGCAGTTCTAAAAGTGGTATTGCCACTGTGGCGGTATCAATTTTCACTCACTGATTAATTTTTGTTTGTAAGTGTAGATTGTAAATTTTATTCTACATATTATTCTTCTAAAGGATGTATTTGTAAGCTGCTGATTTTATTATATTGTAATATTTGACAAACCGTGTAAATAATAATAATAATAATAATAATAATAACAATAACGGTTTTAATTATAGAGGATGACACAATTAGTTCTGTGGAACTAATCTACCTTGTGGCACTCTGATCATGTACGGTGATTGCTTCTGATTTAACAACATATTGATAAAAATCCAATGTCATCCAATATATATATATATATATATATATATATATATATATATATATATATATATATATATATATATATATATATATAATTTGAGATTTAATTTAACTATTCTTCAAATATTTAAATATTTTGTAAAAAAAAAAAAAACTCCAGTAACTACAAGAAAAAGATACACTTGTACTTCATCCATATTTCTTCCATAACATGGTATCAACACGGCAAACAGTTGGTGTAAATCATCTAACTTTCCAGGACATAGTCCACATACCATAAATATTCATGACTAAAATAAACTACATTTCTGTGCAAGGGACACGGATGTCCCTGCCGATATGGCATTTGGCAAACTTAAGAAACCTTGCATCAACAAACTTCCGAGTCAAACATGGACGCATTCAAATTTTGTCAGAATAGGATACAAATTGAACTCGGCCTATGTCTCTTTCATCATAAAACTCCATTTTCAGGCAGGGGAGGGGAGTACCTATGGCCCTCTTGAGGAGATTTACATAGAATGTAATGGGTATTCCCCAAAGAACTGACGTTTCAAACACATTTTTTCTACTTCTTACAATCATCAATTTTTAAATAACGTACACATATAATTTTCAATTTAAAAAAAAAAAAAAAAAAAATCATAAGTCATCATGCATGAAACCAGCCTAAAGTAACTATTTAATGCAGAATGGGAATAAAATAATTCTGTCAAAAGTAAAGGTACTAAGATAAAACAAGGATACGTTTTTACTGACGTATCATTTGAATAGTTGGCTCTGGTCCCAAATACAGAAGTACTCCCCCAACCATAAAATCTAACATTCAGCAGTACTGGGCCGATAGGTCAATAGATTTAATGGGCAACGCGCTGTAAATCGAAATAACGCTACATGCTAAATTTTGTCGGAATGTTGTTTGTCAAGACCGTTCATAAAACATTCATCACTTGCAACGATACACTTTTACGTTTTCAATTAGTCTGGTACTTTAAATATTAATGAGATCTGCCTTGCTAAAATGAGGGAATTTGATCTCATGTTCTTAAACCATGCGCCATTCGCTTTGCTCGTTTCGCTGTTATGGTGTAGAATGTAAATAGGATTATTTGGTTGATAGACTTGTAAAACAATGAACCACCCGAATTCTGATATGCGAGCTTACAGGTGTTACATGACATGGAAAGTTTCATGTCGGTGGATTTCTTCAGGTGTGTAATATAAAGAGTGTATAAATCAGTAGCGTTTAGCATTATTTTCAACGAGCGTACCTAGCAAACAGAAAGACGTGATTAGGAAAAATACATTTTAAATGTATGGTTAAAGATAAAACAGAAATTAATTATATATTTCATACATGAAGCGGTAATGGAATTTACATAGATTTAGAATGTCGAAATATTCCAGTGAATCTGCTTTGGATACGGTTTCCTCCTTACCGTCTGTAGGAACAAAGTCCGACACAAAATCAAAGGTAAGGGCATTTAGACTAGACAGAGACAGACATATATACACATACAGACAGATATGCATACAGATAGATATGCATTCATACCTAACTTCCCACTTACCGTCCTACATATTAAATATGCTTGTATGTATTTGTATTTGTGTGTGTGTATATATATATATATATATATATATATATATATATATATATATATATATATATATATATATATATATATAGATACATACACCCACACCCAGGCACACACACCCGCGCACAGTGAAATAGTGCAATCCCTCAAAACAACCTCCCGTTTACCCAAAAATCTAAATATTAAGAGGTTTGTTTTGTCCTTTCTTTTGTCTGTCTTTAACATCATATTTTTATTTTTATTTTTCTTATTAAATACCAGGACTTGAATAGCCAGGCACGCGGCGTAGCTTTTGATACTTTGCCAACTGTTACCAACAAAGCAGTGTTTGAAAAAAAATCAGATTCACTCAAACTAAGGCTGTCATTTGTCTTTACTCGCATGTCAAGATGTCAGAACGACCAGCTAAACGTCGTAGGACTAAACTATCCTTACAAAATAAAATTAGTCTGATCAAAGAATATGAATCTGTGAAAAAAATACTTTGAATAAACTAGGGGAATACTTTGTCATAGGAACATCTCTTTCGGATAATCTTGTATATATATATATATATATATATATATATATATATATATATATATATATATATATATATATATATATACAATACACACACAATACAAGACATATTTTATTCACGTCTGCGATACCCTCAGTAAATAGAAAAACCTCTCAGAATCGAAAATTTAATTTTGTCCCAGGTTGTTTTGGTTTTCAGGGGTGTGAGAGAGAGAGAGAGAGAGAGAGAGAGAGAGAGAGAGAATTGAAAAAATCTCCCCTTGGATTTATTTGTATCAGAGCTAATGATCTCTGAGAAAAGAGAAATTCTTTCTTCTCCAATATAATGCTCAAGATGACAAAGAACATCCATTGTCATCTATAGTAATATTTACAACACTTTATTGTCATCCATTGTCATCTATTGTCATCCATTCTCATCTCTAATAATATCTACAGCACTCCATTGTCATCCATTGTCATCTATAGTGATATTGTCAACACTCCATTGTCATCCATTGTTATCTATATTGATATTTAGAACACTCCATTGTCATCCATTGTCATCTATATTGATATTTAGAACACTCCATTGTCATCCATTGCCATCTATAGTAATATTTAGAACACTCCATTGTCATCCATTGTCATCTATAGTAATATTTACAACACTCCATTGTCATCCATTGTCATCTATAGTAATATTTACAACACTCCATTGTCATCTATATTGATATTTAGAACACTCCATTGTCATCCATTGTCATCTATAGTAATATTTACAACACTCCATTGTCATCCATTGTCATCTATAGTAATATTTACAACACTCCATTGTCATCCATAGTCATCTATAGTAATATTTACAACACTCCATTGTCATCTATATTGATATTTAGAACACTCCATTGTCATCCATTGTCATCTATAGTAATATTTACAACACTCCATTGTCATCCATAGTCATCTATAGTAATATTTACAACACTCCATTGTCATCCATAGTAATATTTACAACACTCCATTGTCATCTACAGTAATATTTACAACACTTTATTGTCATCCATTATCATATATTGTCACCCATCGTCATCTATAGTAATATTTATAACACTTCATTGTCATCCATTGTCATCCATTCTCATCTATAATAGTATTTTCAACACTCCATTGTCATCCATTGTCATCTATAGTAATATTTACAACACTCCATTGTCATCCAGTCATCTATAATATTTACAACGCTCCATTGTCATCTATTGTCATCTATAGTGATAGTTACAACACTCCATTGTCATCCATTGTCATCTATAATGATATTTACAACACTCCATTGTCATCCATTGTCATCAATAGTAATATTTACAACACTCCATTGTCATTCATAGTAATATTTACAACACTTCATTGTCATCCATAGTAATATTTACAACAGTCCATTGTCATCCATAGTAATATTTACAACACTCCATTGTCATCTATTGTAATATTTACAACACTCCATTGTCATCCATAGTAATATTTACAACACTCCATTGTCATCCATAGTAATATTTACAACACTCCATTGTCATCCATAGTAATATTTACAACACTCCATTGTCATCTATAGTAATATTTACAACACTCCATTGTCATCCATAGTAATATTTACAACACTCCATTGTCATCCATAATAATATTTACAACACTTCATTGTCATCTATAGTAATATTTACAACACTCCATTGTCATCCATAGTAATATTTACAACACTCCATTGTCATCTATAGTAATATTTACAACACTCCATTGTCATCCATAGTAATATTTACAACACTTCATTGTCATCCATAGTAATATTTACAACACTCCATTGGCATCCATAGTAATATTTACAAACTCCATTGTCATCCATAGTAATATTTACAACACTCCATTGTCATCCATATTAATATTTACAACACTTCATTGTCATCTATAGTAATATTTACAACACTTCATTGTCATCCATAGTAATATTTACAAATTTCATCGCGATCTATAGCTGAATAATTAAGAAAACGCATACTGAACGCTTTCTGACGAAACTAAGTCTTGGAGTTGTCATCATAGCTTATATAATTTAGCTAAAATTATTTTAAATCTTTCAGGTCTACGCATATCTGGATGAAAATTAAAATATATTTTGATTCAAAGTTTTAGATTTTTTGTTCAACTGTTTGTATTAAGTAAAATGTCTTACCAATGGGTGGAGGAGTCTCTATTTTGACGATGAGTTAATTGTTAGAGACGGCCATCTCTGACCAAGCAATTTATTTCAGTTTGATGTATGGAATCTGATCAAACGAAATGAACCGGATGACATATTTATCCTGACGACGAAATACAGATGCAATAATAAAAGGGTTCGAAAAACGAGAAGCGCTGTCGTAAAAAGACGTCAGAAGATTACCTTGACACAGCCAGACATCGCCTTCACGGACGTCACGAGCAATTTCAGCGATACGACAAATATCTCGAGCAGCACGGAGAAACAGGAAAATTATAATAATGATGAAGAATTGGCGGATTCAGACGGTAGTATCCGACCACAACATGATAGCGAGGTTAAACGTTCAGTGGACGAGTCTATCATGTGTACATAGAGTTAGATCGTGCTTTAGCTAACTAATTAAACACCTGTTCCGGAAATCATAGAACATTTGAGATTGAATTCGAGCTTGAGTTTTTATGTCAACCAATCAAAAAAAATTACTTATTGTTAAAAAATAAACTTTTGTTTGTCTGAGAAAGAAAGCTCAGACCCAAGCATAGATTTTTGATATACTTCACGCAGGGCCCGTATTTTCGAACATATTTGAGCACCCAACTGTAGCTCAAAGTCTTAAATTTATGACAGCCTATAACTCTGATCAGAATACAGCCAGAACTATGGAACTTCCAAGAGCCTATTAATTTCGGTTTCTTTCTGAGAATGTTGATTTTCAGTGACTTAGTTGTACTTATCAGATTTTTCTCTGATATACACTTGAGCTTTATTTTCTTGCAAAATAATGTCTGAAAATATATTGGCATGGCGATAAACACAATTAAGACTTAATTAGCTCATTTGTTTTCATTTTATTAGTACCTAGGTATATAAATAAGTACTAAAATATGAATCCTAAATCTGAAACTTTATAAAATCTAGATTTCTACCGTTACTTATTCAATTGACTCTTCCTTGTGCTCTTTTCGCCTTGCGTTGTTTTGTGGTCATTAGTACTCGTTTATAAATCGAATCGAACTTCAAACTGTACAGACCAGATCTGCCGTCGCTTAATGCGCCGGCACATCTGGGTCTATGCAGTTTGTCAGGACTAACCAGTATAACAAATAACATAGACCCTGATCTGTCGGCGCATTATGCGATGGCAGATCTGGGTCTATGTTGTTTGCAGTTGAACCCGACTTATAAGCGAGTATGCGCGTGCTAGGAAGCATGCTGTTGGGTTTCATATCTTTGTCGTTGAAATGAATATACACTACAGCCTCTTCAAGGCTATATACATGTACACAATTTTATGCAGAAAAATTTACGAATTATTTCGGCATTAAACGCATTGAAGGTCACTCCTAAATGTAAAAATAGAAACAAAATAATTTTGTTGGAGCCTGAACTGATTAATCAATAAACGTAGAATCGATATTTGGAGTTGAATAAACAATAATGGAGTTTCCATGACAATAATTTGGGTCCTTTTTATTCAAATTTACATGTATAATGACTTCTTCCGTAAGAAATTGCATGATATTGCCAACGTAATTATTATGTTGACTTTAAAATCCGAATGTATGTATGTATGTATGTATGTATGTATGTATGTATGTATGTATGTATGTATGTATGTATGTATGTATGTATGTATGTATGTATGTATACAAAAAATTATACATGTATGCATGTCTGTCTCTATGTGTGTATGCACCTAAAAATGGATAGATAGATAAGCATATGTAAACGTCAGCTAAGCACAATCCGAATCATGAGCAGGAATCCAGTTTGGAAATGTTTTTCTTCAGACAGAATACCTGAAAAAATATTGAATAATTAATTGAATACTTTAGACAAAGTGGTTTCCTGTCTTGAAGGATGATATTTTGTTCGTACTACCAATTCAAACACATTATATGCGTAGTCGGAGCACTGAGTTGATTAGCAATTTTTGTTTTTACTGAACAATTAAAAAAATATTTGTTCGAATAAACTTGCGGTTTACTTATATGAAAATATATCATAAAATAGATTTATAATTTTTCCTCTTAAATTCCAGCGGGCGAATTTGATGACTTCCTGGACAGTCTCCCGAAGTTCGAACCTATAGTGAGGAAGCAGACCGCCGGTCAGTCCCCAGTCCTCAGGCCTGTGTCAGGTCAGTAACTACCTTTTTGCAGCTCTTCCTCATTATAACGCGCATCGTTATAACGCGGTTCTGGATATAAAGTGGTGCTACTATGGACCCCATGACCAAAATCACACCAATGAATAACAATATGAGTTGAAAGAAAACAAGTTGAAACTTAGTCTTATATCTTCATTTCCTTATCAAAACACCACTATTTAAAAAAAATTGATAGTGCCCACTATCAAACTGTTCTGTATATTACGCTATTCTCAATATACGTATCTATTTAATATCTATCTAGTACATATCTACTTACCGACATCCACATAGTCCCAGTCCTCAGACCCGCGACACTGGCAATGGCAATTACAAAGTCATTATTTCACTCAGGTTGCAATACGCAACATATGAAGTAAAACTATTAGTATCTCATTTTGCAAGCGTGTACATCAGCCATGGACGATATCATGTTCTTTTTTTTCCACAGTAGAGGCAATTTAACTTAGGTTGACAGCTATATCACAACCAGGACTAAAATTGAATACGAACAAATACAAAATTACATACATCTCTTCACACCTCGATACGAGGATGTTGATATAACTGGAAAAAAAAGAAAGGAAAATAAATTACGATAAATGGAACACAAATTAAACCGTGGTAAGCTCATTTCTTTACAATGATGAACCAAAGAGTATCGTTTGAACTCGCCATTATGGGTAATAATAATTTAATTTAGAAACAAAAAACCCCATCCCACAACAACAACAATAATAACAAAAAACAACAAACAAACAAACAAATAGCACCAAGATAACTTATAGGCGAAATTATGTAAAAATATGGGTTTTGAGTTTATGGGAGTACGTCGAAGATAAAGGTACACATAAAGATGGAAATGAAATCCATGTGTACTTATTTTGTATGAACCTGTTTCCCGACTAGGAATGGTTCATGCCATCTCGGCGACTGCTACAGACGATTTGACCATCTCACATCTGGTAACTGGGCGTCCTAAGTAAGGCCCATTAGATTAAAGGAAATTAATTAAAGCCCAGTTTCTCCACTTTCAATATGAGAGAGAGAGAGAGAGAGAGAGAGAGAGAGAGAGAGAGGGGGGGGGGGGAGGGAATTATAAAAAAACTGAATGATTCATCATCCATGCAATTTGGAACGCCAAGCTTGCACAATCTTTCATGTCTAAGCACAGTTTCCCATCGTCCCTTTTCTATAGGTAAACAATTATTGTATGTTCGAAGTTTGATTATATTTTAATAAATTTTTTATTAAATAATTTAATTAATTATTTGAATTCCTTTTTAAAATTCTATATGTACTGGTTTTTGTCGAGTGGACGATTCCCATGTCTGTATAAACTGATCAAGAAGTCTTTCCGAAAGACTGTATCTATCCAGGATTTATTGGGAATATTTTTATTAACCCAAATAAATTGAAATCTAAGTTCCGATAAGATGTTATCAATGCTCTCTATACATTTACTTCTGCCTAGATAATTATTATTATCCTGTAATAGCCTCAGATTACATGATTTAAGATAGCTTTGTTTGTTCACCATTACTGATATTTATCAAATACACACCCATTCTCTTTTTAACTTATAAATGTAGGCGGGTTCGACCAAGCTCACCAGAAAGGATCTATTTTGCAACTTTCTTTTGCACAGATCTAAGAAAGTCTAAACGAATCCTTTCCATAATAGTAAATTTTGCAAAACCTCAGATCTCAGCTGCATGTGTAAAAATTGGAACAAATGTCATATGAAAAAGTGTACGTTGACAGTCTTCAGACAAATTAAGATTTAATATCCTTTTCTTAAGAAGGTACATATGTTTCCTGGCTTGACTAATTAGGTTCTTAATTCCCAATAAATAGCCATAATTCCTCGCAAGAGTTAATCCTAAATATTTATAATATCTGACAATTTCAGGTTCCGAATCTCCTAATGTGAACTTCACATTATGTCTATTTCTACATTATCACAAATCATAACTTTCGTTTTGCTTATGTTAATGATGAGCTTGTATTTTTGTCAGTAATTAGAAAATACGTACAGATTATTTTATATATCTCATGGATTATCTGAAAATACAACGGTATCATCTGCATAAAAATAAGACAAAAGTTCTAAAAATCTTACTCTCTCTCAATCCAATAAATAAACTGAAATGCCATTACAATTCAAACTAAACAAATAATTCTCAACGTCATTTAAATACACAGCAAATAATACAGGAGGAAGATTTTCCCCTTGTCTAACTCCTGGACTGCATGTGAATAGCCTCAGTTTCTCTGCATTGAGAAAAATACAAGACTTCAAATCCATTTACATGTTCATTATTACCTTAAGTATTTTCCCATTTTTATCAGTGTTGATCAATTTTCTCCATAAACCAACTCTCCAAACCCTATCGAAAACCTGACAAAAATCCAAAAAAGTACAAAAGAATATTGTATTTATCCTCTTTAAAAGTTCCATTCAAGAATTTAACACAAACTTATTATCAGTTGTGGAGTATCCTTTATGAAAACCTGTCTGTGCCTTAGATAGTAAATTATTTTCTTCTAGAAAAAGCAAAATTCTATTGTTAAGAACAGCAGTGAAAACCTTACTAAAACAATTCAATAGAGTAATAGGCTTGTAATTGGAAGGATCTGTTTTATCTCCCTTGTTTGTATATATTGGTTTAATCAACCCTGTACATATCGGTAAATATCACAAACGGCGAAAGTTGTTTTGTCTTAGTGTGGTCTGATCTTTACAATGCATATCTATTGTCTGGAACACAGCAACACTTGAGTCAATTATAAAACATCATGGAACATCTAGGTTTTGTAGGTATACAAGACAAGACAAGACAAGACAAGACAAGACAAGACAAGACAAGACAAGACAAGACAAGACAAGACAAGACAAGACAAGACAAGACAAGACAAGACTTTATTTACCCCTTTTAGTCCAATTCAACCGTGAAGATACAAACTCGGTACGTAAGTAGCAGATAGTGCAATCATTAACCTTATTACAATAATATGCATTGATAGTACAAACATCTTCGAAAACAAAAAACCATAAGTGTATCCAAAGAGTGACAATCATACATAAGCAATACCTTGATTCACACACACACATACACACACACGCGCGCGCGTATACTTTACCCCCCACCCCCCACCCCCACACAAATATTTCTATCGAAGACGATTTCGGAGTTAAAATTCATCTGGAACCAAAAATTAGATATATCCAGTTTGTAATATAAATAATACCTATTTGAGCATATAATAATAATAATAATAATAATAATAATAATAATAATAATAATAATAACAATGCTACTACTACTACTACTAATAATAATATTATTATTAAAATTATTATTATTATAATTATTATTGTTAATATTAATAAAATCCTCGTCCTTATCGTAATATATTCTCGTCATCATCGTCATCATCATCTTCATCAAGCATCAGTTGTGTAAATATACAATATTATTTCTCAGTTCAAATGCCTTTAATATATAACACCTAAGTTGCATATAATACTAATATTTTCTGAATTTTTACATGTTCAATAAATTTAAATATATCTAGTCTTTTCCAATAATACTTATCTATATATTTAATCCTTAAATCTTTGTATAAGTGACACTCTAAAGTACAATAATATCCATCCTCCAGTGTATTGTATATGAAATATGGTGTTTCTTCAGTTGGTTTGTGCAGTCTTCCCCACCTACCAGCCTCAAAAGTTCCAGTCTGTGCGATGACACGTGCAATCTAGTTATAGTACTTCTAAATGTTGAAATGTGGATACTATAAAGATACACTTAAGGCCAAAATGAAGCAATATTTACGTAAAAAAAGAAGCTTTGTTAGAATTCTGAAACCTTTCTATCCAATTTTTAAAATTTTTTTATCAGTTAATCTTTGTTTGAAAGTACCTGAAATACGAGGGGGTATTTAAAAAGTTCTGAATATTAGTGCGTTGAACAACAAAGTTCTTTATTAGTGAAAAGTACGTCAGTGCATCCCCTCAAAGTACTCCCCATGCACCACGTCTGAGTATCCAATTATTAAATGCCATTTAGTATTCACTTTTTGGTATGTTGCTCATACATTGGAAAACTGCACTTCTAACCGCATGGCAGATTTCAAATTACCTGCCCCTCAGCAAATCTTTGATAAAGGGATACAGTCAAAAATTACTTGGAACTAAATCAGGGTTATATGGAGGATGTGGTAACAGTTTTAGTTTGGATGCTGTGCTCCTTCAGAAGGTCTGTCACTCTGGCGAGTGGTTCGGTAGTGTTCTGCAACTTTTGGCAACACTTTGGAGACATAAAAATGTTCAGTGACATTAGCAGAGACAGGCACAGGTACCTGGACGACCGGGCCTTTTGCATCGAAAAAAAAATGGATATAAAACTCTCTTGACAGTTCGACAACCTCGACCTATTTGTGGTCTCTGCTCGTTTTTTTTAGGATC